>CM065471.1:34461988-34724400 GCA_032872505.1 Leptopilina syphax | reverse complement strand
AACTTTTTTGGTCTTAAATTAAAGCTTATGTTTGACTGATAAAATCCTGTAAATATAAAGATTTTCCTTCATCTTTTAAAAATTTTACAATAAGCGAAACTTTATGCTCAAAAAGTGAAAAATTACTGAATTTTTCTATCGAATGTATCGAGTGAAATAATTTCTGCAAAGTGTCCAAAAATATTCATTCTTAGGTCTTTAGATTCAGAACTTCATAAACTTTAATGATAAATTTGTCTTTACTTTGCAAATTTTTTCCCTATTGAATTATTATATTTCAAAGACAGGTGCATCAATTACCACTATTCGCACTAATCATGCTGACAATTTTTTTAACAGTTATATATACAATAAATTATGAATAATTATCAATTGTAATTAATTTAATTATAATTATATAAATATAAATTATAATATATAGATATATATATAATTTTAATTATATACTTTATATTGAATATTATTATATCTATAATCATAAGTGTATAATATAATAATTCCATTCAAATAATAAATAATTCCATTATTATTATAATTAAAAATTATTATCTTCGGTAATCGAAAAAATATCGATATTATCAATAATCCCCACATCACTAATTGCCTATTGTTTCATTATGCACGCTAAATTCGAAATTAATTAATATGACATCGAAACCTGCGACGTTTGCAAGAAATTGCACAAATTTCGATACACTCTTAATATTTATAACATGTAATAAAAAGAGGATCCTGAGCTTTACTATTTTTCTTCCCCTTTCTTCTTTCTTTTTTTTTTTTTTTTTTTGAAAACTGATTCTTATAAACTGTTCTATTCGCCAATGAATTTTTTCATAGATGGAGAAAATTGAAAAAGTTTCAGAATTTAAGAGAATTTTTTTTTTTGTAGTTTTAGATTCTTTTTTAAGTATTGTTTTTTAAAATATTTTTTTAAATTTTTCCTTTTTCTTTCTATTAATATAAAAAATTACTATTGTTCCAAAACTTTTTCAAAAAATTCCACATATATATATCGTGAAAAAATAAAATTATATTTCTGAATACTATCAAGAAGAAAAGTTTCGTAAATTATTTTAACTTTTTTGGAAATTTTTTTTTTTGTAATAGAAAGCTGAATATTTTTTCAATGCTCACGAAAACAAACAGTACAACCGCAGTCGTATATATGTACAAATAGAGAAAAAATGTGCAATATTTTCGTGAAAAATTTTCAATCAGTTTTTTTTTTTGTTCGTTCACTAGAAGCGTAGCAGCAAATGTCATTATTTTTGGAGAAAAATTCATTTTTTTTTTGTTTGCTTATTCATTTACCATTGGTTTTGAAACTTTTACAAAATATTTTTGTAAGTCAAATGACATTTGAATTTTTTGCTTCGAGTGAAAAACTTGAAAAACCGAAAGAGAAAATTTTTTTTTAAAGAAAAGGTTCTTTGACAAAACCTCCGCGACGTCCTCGCGTTTCTACAGAACTAGTACAGATTTTTTTTTTTTTTTTTTGCTTTTTTTCGATTTTTTTTTTAAATACACTATATGAGTCTAGATTGAACGCCTAAAATTTTCTTCTGAAGAAAAATTTTTTTTAATTTTATTTTTGGTACCAAGTGTAAAAATATATTTCTTTTTCGCCTCTTTCATTAGCTTTTGCACGCTCTTTCTTTTTTTTTCCTCATTATTTCGGTTTTTTTTTCTCGTTCTCATTCTTCTTTTTTTTACTGACTAATTTTTTGGGGGTAAAGGTGGAGGAGGAAAGAATTAATCTCTGAGCAGTTTCCTTATCAATCTCTTCTGTTTTTTTTTTCTCATTAAGAGTGGCGGTAGAAACGCGAGTATTCTTAGACGCCATTATACATTATATTAATAATTTTTATATTTATATGTTAATAATTTCTATATATTTATATATATAAACCATTTTATATATTTTTATATATATAATATATATAATATATATTTTTAAAAATTTTTATTTCATATTTATTATTAATATTATTATATTTATATTTTATATTTACCTGTTTGACTTAAGTACGAGTTTTCAACCGATTTTTTTTTTCAAATATTCGGTAAGAATATTATAATAAATTGTTATTAATATTAGCATTCTACGCCGAGACTAAACGCATTTTCTATGGTATAATAATTAATAATTTTATTTTTATAGTGATTTTAAATACTAAAAAACGATATTATTTTTCTTTTCCTTTAGGACGTTCTTGAATGTTTACAATCATCTAATTAGGCTAAACTGACTAAATAGCTAAGGACAAAAGTTTGATGAAAAAATGCTTTTTTATATATATAAGATGAATATTATATTATGCGTAGGGAAGTTTTTTTTTTCTTTTTTATATTATTTAGGATGAGCCAAAAAATTCGAAAAATATATTTTCATATTTTTTTCTACCGTGTGCAAACTGATATTAACATTTTTTTGGTTGTTACACTTTTTCATGAATAAAAATTTTTTATTTGAGGAAAAATAAAAAAAAATGTTTATAGAAAGAAATTAAGTAGAAAATATTTTTTTGAAAACAAAAAAACTTACGCCAGTTTCAATATTTTTTGGCACAACCTAGAAATTTTTTTTCTACAAGTGAATTTTCGAAGTTTTAAACAAAAAAGCATACATATTTTAATTAAAATTTAAAATTAAAAATTCATGCCTATTTAGAAAATAAAAAATGTTAAATAATAAAAAATAGAATGAAGAAGAATAGAATAAATAAAAAAGATGAGATAAAATATTGTAAATTAAAAGTGCCAAAAGTAAAAAAAAATAATTCCAATTAACTATTTCGAGAAGCGAGAATCATATTTTTTTTTACAATATTTTTCATTAACAGATTGCTTTTATCTTTTCACAACCATTTTCGATCTCTGCGTAGTAGGAAAAACAGAAAAAATTTGATTTTTATCGTATTTATCCACTTTTTTTTGTTTTTTTGTCTTTTTTTTTGTTATATTAGCTAATTAACAGGAATTTATGAAAAAATACGAATAAAAAAAAATTTGATAGATGAGAGCGATAAGACGATAAGATGATAGATGAACAGAAAATAATTCTTAAATATGACATTCGTGATGATTTGCTAAATTGCATGATTAATATTTTCTTTTCGCGTAAATTTTCATTTTTTTATTATTTATATATATTATAGAATTTATTTTCAAATAATTTGAATTGATTATAAAAAAAAGGGATTCAAAAAAAAAAATTATCGAATCATATTTTTGTCAATTATCAGCTTTTGTGAAAGTGGAAAAGAAGAATAAAAAAACGTAAGTTTTTAAAGTTTTGTCTGTCTGGTAAATTAATAATACGTTTTTACGGATTTAAAAAAAATTGTACAAAAAAAAATTTTACACTTTGACTTTGATTTTCACTTTCACTTCGACTTTTATTTTCAATTCCATTTTCATTGTCACTTTTACTTTTTCTTTGACTCTTCTCATTGAATTTTAGTAAATTCAAAATTCAAAGACGAATTCAAAGTGAAAATGAAAATGAAATTAAATAATTAAATCTAAAAAATTTGAGTTTAAAATCAAAATTCGCCCGTGGCTAATTTAAATTTCTTCAATAATATTTTGCATTTATTTCAAAAAATAATTTTTTCCCGCTGTATATATAAATTGAAAGAAATATTCTTGAAGAAATTCAAAAAAAAAAAATAGTTTTTATAAATTAAATAATAGAAATTAAAAAAAGAAAATGAAAGTCAAAGTCGAAATTTTTTAAAAAGGATCAAACTGAAAGAAAACCAGAAATGCTACAAAAAAAAATTTGTAATTTTTGTAATTTTTTTTCCTAAGAATCTGGAAATTTCTATTTTTGAGAGCAAAAGCAGAATTAAAAAAATAATTCTAAATGCATAAATTTAATAAGAAAAATAATTGATTCGACAATTTTTTTCCCCTTGAAAAAAATGATTTTTAAGAAAATTCTACGTTTATTTTTTTTTCTTAACCTACGACTCTAGATAAACTTACATGTTTAACACTGTTTTGAATAATACGAGTACAGAGAGCAGAAAAATGTCACCATTATAATGAACATTCTCAGCTATGAAAAAGTGTTCACATAGATTTTGACGAGGCACTGTTCAGTGTTCAATACTAGAAACAAATAACAATATTTCTTTTTTTTATCGTCACGACGTCACTTTGAAAAAAACAAAACAAAAAATCGCGCCGTCGCGTCTCGTGGATAGCGAGTATTAGAAAATAAATTTCTTTTTCTCTTACCGTTATCTCGGAGATTTTATAGCTTAAATTTAAAAAATTTTCCTATAGGCTTGGCTGTATTTTTTAAAAAAATTGCATTTTCTTTCTTTCATTCATTTTTTTTTTTCATTTTTTTTTCTTGAATAGGAAAAAGTAAGTTTTATTCTTTTGTTTCGTTTTTTTTATGGACGAGAGTGTGTGTGAGAGAAAAAATTAAGTCTCTTAATGATCTAGGAGACTAAAAATGGTCTTGTATTTCTTGAAATAAAAAAAATACTATTTTATAGGCTAAAATCTAAGGAGAGCCTAGAGACTAAGATTTAATGTCTATATTAAAATGAAAGGAGAACTACTTGGAACTATTAAAGATACTAAAGATACTGAAGATTCTGAAGATACTGAAGATACTGAAGATAAATATAGAAGATGAAGAATTTTGAAGAAATTAAGACTAAATTAAGAAAAGAATTTTTTAAATTTATTAATTTAGAAGTTAACTAAAAAAAGATTAGAGAAAAGATTCCAAACAAAAAAAAAAATTCCTCGAGCCACAAAAAAAAATGATATTAAAAATAATTTTCATGCAAAACACACAAACACACAACAACACAAAAAAAAAAGAACTGGAAAAGGTGGCTCAAAATTTGATGATATGTTAGCTTTTAAAGATTCTTCATTTCTTTATTTCATACTTTTTTTTAAAATAAATTTAATTTAAAAATTACAGAGATCATTTTCTTGATGGATTGTCGTCGAGACAAAACCGAGAATAATATGTATATTTTTTTTCTATGTTGTACAAAACAAGTACGCGACAATATTTTTTTTTCTATATTTTTTTTTTTTATAGAAAATGAGAAAAACGGAGATGGAAAAAAATTAACAAGAATCTGAATGAGAGGGTCGAGGGGGGGAAATTTAAGTACCCTTTACACAGGGTACATATATTTTTATATATATATAATATATATTTCGCTCTGAATATCTGAAAATTTTTTTTTATAAATAGACAATAATTATAGATTAAAAAAAAAAATTTTCAGTTTTTACTCGTTTTACAAAAATAAAACAAGAATTCACCCTATCTAAGAGTCGAAGAAGAAAAAAAAGAATATTTCCTATCTAAATTCAAGCTAAAAATATACGTTCATTCTAAAAAAAAAAAAAAAAAAAAAAAAAAAAAAAATTTATTTCGTGTGTCGATCGATGATTCGTTTACTGCGTTCTCCGGGTATTTGAATTTTGATTTTGCTAATATTTTGCGTCGCGATACTTTTTTTTTTACCCAGTCGCAAACTGGACTCTGATTCAAACTGAGAATTTCAATTCAAATAATGAGAATGTAAAATTCATATTTAATTTTAATAATAAGAGTTACAACAATTATAATAATTATAACTTATAAAAATTATAAATTGTTATTTTAACTATAAAAAATTAATCAAGACTGCCGGGCCTTGTTATTAATCTAATTTTGCACACGGAGATCATTTTTTTTCTCGCAAAAGTAAAATTTCTATTTAAGAACAAAAATGAATAGATTAATGAATCTATTAATTAAACTAAAAAGGGAAGAGAATTTGCTAAAAAGAAGTTTTCAAAATAAAAAAAAGGGAATGAAAAATTTTTAAAATGATTTTTAATCATTGAAGATTAAAATGTCAAAAAAAAACATTCACTCAATTTTCATTCAAAGCCCGTGAATAAAAAGAACTTATTTGAATGAATAATTAAATAGTGTAAATAAACTAAAAATAATTATCGTCCCTGCGATCTCTGTCCAGAGAGTATTTTTTTTCATGTTTGCTTTTGGATGTGTTTCTCAACGACCTCCCGCGATTGACGGTGAGATGGATGAGGAAATGGCTCGGTGATCATTATGAATTGGTGCAACTAATGTTGGACGCCGACGACGTTGCGAATGTTGATCTTGACAGGGACGATGATGTTCTTGTCGTTGATGGGCAATTCGCGTTCGTATTCGACGTTGTTCTTGATTCAATACTGGTGATGACACGGCGGTGATTGTTGACGATGATGATGATGATGATGATGATGTTGTTGATGATGATGATGATAATTGTTGCTGCGCGTCGTCGATTATTTGATGATTTTGTGGATGTAATGCAAGCCACTGTACTCCAGTTTCTACTCTGTGTCATTTACTGTTCTGCTGTAATGCTGTGTTGATATGCACCCAAAGTTCCTTGTTACATGATTGCGACCTGAAAAATTAAAATAAAAAAACTCAAAATATTCTTTATTAAGGGTTCTCCAATTTACCTCCCGTTGAGAAGTTTCTTGGTTAACCTTGAGAGGGCCGAAAAATATTCGTCAAAATAAATGGTGGCCACTATAGCGGCCACCATTTATTTTGACGAATCTTTTTATCGAATTGACTTCTTATTTAATTTTTTTAATGAAAAAAACTACTCAAATTTACCGGCCCTCTAAAGTTTAAAACTTGTAACAATTAACTACACCGTCGATGCGTTATGAACCCTTAAGAGACATTGATTTTTTTACCTCTTTATGGACTGTAACCATTCCTTGAATTGTGTGTGACCCTCTGGTGTGATGTTAAAAGCTGCCCGCGCCGCACAAACAACACTAGCAAAATCCTCGTAATCAGCAGTTATCAGATGATATAACTTCTGATGCATACACTGAATATACCTGTATTTGAATAAATGTACATTACTTTAAAATAAGAATTTTATAAAATCGCAGAGATATCCTAAAATTTTCTCATCATCAGACTTTGCACTCGATAATTAATTTTAAAAAAAGGAGGAAAAAGTAGCTTTCGAACTAAAAAAAAAGTAGCTATCGAAAAATTAAACTTGATGACCAAAAAAAAAACTAGTTTTAAACACTTCACAAAACTGACTGAACAGTAAAAAGTTTTCTTACATTTGCTGGCATTTATGAACAAGTGGAGCCAGAAGAGCAGAGCGTAAATGTTGAAGAACGAATGTAGGATTATTTCTTGCGAGATAGTGAGCAGACTCGAGGGCAACGTCGTGAAGAACGAAGGGACTGACAATACTGTTCACAGTGCAAATACATAATTGATGAAGGTACTGAGTACCAAGCCTCTTAGAGACTCTCAATAGCCATTTGACATCCTCGCCGTAAGGTGGATTTCTTGCGTATTTTGCCTGCGGTCTATCGTCATGAACACGGCGTGCCAAAGTTTCCAGTGCCAACATTCCCACTCGGTAAGCGGAAACAAGTGCCCTAAATTGCTGCGATGTAAACGGTTGACTTTGTCTGTGAACCTGAAATTGAATTCCTTTATTTATTTTAAGTTCTATCAAATAGAAATCAAAATTATATCTCTCTCTTTCTGTGAAGTTTATGCAAAGTTTACCTGAGATTGAGCTCTGACGGTCGAAATAATTGGCTGAGCTTGAACTAACGTTGGTCCTGGTATTCCATTTTGGCCAGGGATGGACTGAACACTCGTTTGAACCTAGAAATTTCGAAAGAATTATTAAATGATTTCCCTTTCCCAAACGTGTTAAAATTTTAGACACTTTAGGGACCAGTTTCAGCAACTCCGATTAAAAGTTAATCAATGATTAAATCCTTAACCGACCAATCATGGGCGGTTAAAATGACTTTAATAATTGATTAACATTTAATCGGAGTTGGTGAAACTGGTTCCTAGGTAACTTAGGAATGACTTACATTAACTGGCATTGGTTGCTGCATAGTAAACATGTGATGAGTTCCTGGTGGTGGATTGACATTGACAGTTGTCACTGTAGGCTGGGGAGCGTAATACTGCGGCACAGGTGGTGGTTGCGTTGGCTGTGGAGGATGATGATGCTGAGGATGTTGAGGATGTCCTGGATGCGGTGGAAATGCTGTGTGATACATCTGCATATGAGGCGGAGGTGGTAATGCAACCCGATGCGGAGGCATTGGACCCGGAAACGCAGGCATTGAATGATGCGGATGTATAAAATTGTATGGTCCCACAGCGTATGGCATTGCAACTTCTTGAGAAGAATATTTTTTAAATTTCCAAATCACAGCAATTTGTATTAAAATAAATACAGTAGATATTAGTAACTTTTATTTACTTTTATTTACTTCAAACAGTAAAGAAAACTTTAAATATCTCTCTAGTGTAATATTTAGAGTTAATTACTATGAACTCACCTAGAGGGGCCAGAGTAGTTATCGTTGGATGAGGATAAGGTAGAGGAGGAGGTTGTGCACTGGTGACAACTACTGTTTGTGTCGGACCCGACATGATTTGACCAGTGGTCATATCAACTGGGGGTCCAGACTCCACCATTAGTGCTCCATTTGGATCCAATTGAAGAGGATCATGAGGAATCTCGTCTTGTTGCTCTCCACCAGGTGTATGCTGAACAGGAATTTATAATATTTGTACTGATTATAAATAAACATTACCTAATTGAACTGTAGCTTTGCCTTTGGTCGATTTAAAAAGAGGAACTTAATAATTAAGAAGATAGAAACTTACCCTGAGGTACAACTCGTACCAGTACTTGGCCACTTGGAAAAGTACTTCCGGATACACGCCTCCTTTCTTCGCTGTATTTTCGACCGTTATGCAAGCCTTTTCCAGCATCTCTTCGCCTTGTTCCTTGCACTAAAAGAAAATCTCCCTTTAACAGTCTCCTAACTTTATACATAATTCCTTCACAACGTAACTACCATCGGTAGTTACGATTATCGGTAGTTTATTTAATGAATAGAAGACATACCTGCAAGATGGCTCTTTGTATTTCGTTCGGATTCAGCGCATGACAATGCGAGAGGCAGGAGAGTGCAAGTTCCGCTGCGGCCTTAACTATATTATGATCACTTCCACGTGAAGTTTTATCAGCGATACTAACAGCCTCAGGCGGTGTCAAATGACCCTCCCAACTGTCAATAAGAAAACAAATTGCCGGCGTTCCAATTTCCATTGCTTGCCCAGTGATCCATGAAACATGACTCGAGTACGTTCGGCTAATCCAGTTAAGACTGACGCAATTGTGAAGACCTAGGGCATAAAGACCCAACTGGAAGGCACACATATGAAGTGCCCGATGAGGCACATGATGATTTTGACTCGTTGAAACTTGAGTGAACAACGAAGTCAAACTACTGCCACCAGCTTTAGCGAGAACTGTTTTTGCCAATTCGAACATAAAATGTGCTCCCGCTTCTGACGGTTGATTTGGTATCGATGGCTTCGGAATTGATGCTCTCTTGTTTTTGTATCTAAATAGAAATTTTTAGTATTAAAATTACTATTTAAAAATACTCTTTGAATAATTATATATCTGGAGTTAATTTTAATGTTCCATTTGGAAAATTACCTAGGCTCCTTTGTTCTTGAAGGCAACGGCTGCTGGGGTGTTTGTGGCTGAACAGTCATCGCACTTATTCCGGCCTCGAGTTCTGCACTCGTGCTACTGTGGGGTCGACTGGACGTTCCGGCAATTCCATCAGTCGAATTATTTGTCTCTGCTCCAGTCAACGGTGACGAGCAGGACTTTTCCCTTCTAAAGTCGGCCAACTGTTTCAAGAAGAAGAAAAATCGAATTTGCAATAACGGATACAATTTCAGTTCGCTAAGGACCATGTACAGTTGAGGAGCTCCATCAAAGAATCAATTATTTAGTATTCGAAAATCTCTTCAGCGGGAGACTTGAGGAAAAGTAGATTCTAAGATCCAGCTCCTCATTTGTTCAGTGCAGAACTATTCCTTTTCTGATATTAGTTCATCTGATTTATGAGCCGGTTATTAAAAACTTAGTCTTGCGATTGCGTTTTAACAATTCTCCAAGACTTCAGAATTCTATTTATGAATCGATTCAAAATAACATCAATTTCACGATTTACCGGGACGTAATTATTAAAAATATTAGACCAAAAGAAATAGTTTCAGTTCATCTGATTTGTGAGCCGGTTATTAAAAATTTACTAGTTCTGCAATTCTGTTTGAATAATTCTTCAAAACTTCAGGATATCGATTAAAAAGAAAACCAATTTCAAGATTTAGCGGGACGTAAACCTAAAACTAAATACGAACAATAAAAAACAAACCTGGCTTCTGGTAGGAGGATTCGAACTATAGTAACTGCTGACAATCGGAGTTTTGATCAATTGATGTACTTCACGATCCAAAAGTTTGTCCATTATCTTGGCAACTTTTTTCGGTTCATCCTTATAGTGAACCAGAAGAGTAATTGCCAAATCACCTCTGTAAAATTATAATTTAGATTATATCCCAAAATAAAAACGTAGCGAATAATCATCAACGATAATGAAAACAAAGACTCATTACGAACTAGAACTAAATTTAATTTTGGAAATTTAAAAATTACCTTTGACGTCGGGTTCCCTCGCAAAGAAGAGGATGATCTGCCTCGCTGACATTCGCCTTAAGTCCAAGAGCGGCAACCGCTGCTTCGAACCCGAGATTCTCGTCAACGCCTGTGGGCAGTTTCAGTCCTGCGAATCATTCCCCAATTTTTTAACTTTTTTTTGCTAAAGATTATTTAAACTTAACACCTTTTACTCTGAAATTATTAGTCGCATCTACTGCTATTTGCTCTTTATTTAGTTTAAATCTTTTTTCTCAGAAATCATTTTCAAAAGAAGGAAAAAAAGTAATTTCAATTACTGAGAATTATTTATCAGTTAATTTTTAAATTAAGAACTTTAATTTTTGAATTACAAGAAATTTTTAATGAGAGAGAAAAGGAAAAATCATACTTGGAGAATTGAGTGCGTCGAAAATAAAGCTGGCGAGCATAATCGGAAGGAGTGCGTGTCCCCTCGATCGAAGAACACCGTCTCGCAATTGTTTTGCTCTTTGTTTGACCATCATTAATTCTGTAGGTCCCAATGGAATTCTTTTTAATAGACCCACGAGTTCGCTTTCTTGATGCGCTAACTTTACCTATGGAAGGAAATTTAAAAACTCATTTTTCTGGAAGTATTTATTAGATCTAAGGCAGCCATTATAATTTGGAAAAATTGTTTACTGTTTTCTGAGAATATTTCATTACCTCCAATGGTTTGGTACTCGCTGGCGGTCTCGCCATTTCCAAGCCAAATAATCCAACGCGGAATGCTAAATTATGATGCTCCGGATTCTCTGCAAGAACCGTGCAAAGAAATCCACACTTGGCCAAAGTTGCAGACGCCAAACAGGTGAGTTTGTGGGATGCAGGATTGACTTGTTGCTGAAATGTATAAATATTTTAGTATTTATTAGATATGTTCGTTGTATTGTTGACGAAAATTATTAAAGTACTGAATACCTTCTTTCGCTTGCCCTTAACTGGCATTGGAGGCACTTCGATCATGAGATCAGGAGGACTGGCGAGAAGTTCTTCGGCCAATTTAATTCCGAGAATGCAGGCCTCACGTGTATTACCGTGTGCGTAGAGACCTTCAGCTCGGGCAAAAAGTATATCCCACGGGTCTTCTGTCTTTTTAAGATTACCTAAAACGTTACTAGTATTCGCGGAAGTCGCGCCATGAGATTCACTTTTTGTTTCTTTACTAGTGCCAGTGCCATTATTGACAGCGGCTTTTGGATCGTAATAATATACATTGTATTCGTCACCGGATGGACTGTCACTACTTGACGATGAGCTCTCATCCTTGGACGGCCTCCTTGATGGATCCTTCTCTTGATCCGATTCATGTTCACTTTTAGAACTGCCCGCTTTTGCTAATACGGAACATGACGCTTCTAAGAAGTCCACCACACCCGTTGTCCTATTACACTTCACTTCGCACGGCGCTTTGTTACTACAACTATCACTACTATCACTATGCGTCTCGGACGAGGCGTTTGAGCGATGCTTGTCCAAGCCTTGAGCGTTCTTCAAACTAGCATTGCTATTCGATGACGATTCACTGCCACCGCCCTCCTAAAATAATACCAAATCGAGTTTATTCTTGCTCCCAAAAAGCGTCCGTAATTGATAAGGACTTCGAAAGTTCTTAGATTGTTACTTACTTGTGAATCAGTGTCACCGCAATTATTAATTTGTCCACAACCTCTTCTAACTAAGACAACTGGCGGCTCAGAAATGTCATTCATATCCCCATCATTTTCGCAGAAACCTTCCGAACTGTCGCTGCTTCGATTTCCATCACCACCGCCAATCCGTGAACACAAAGTAGGAAATTCACGAGGATTTAATCTTCGTCTATCCTGATAACTAAATTCAACGAGGCCAAGGCTTAAAGGCCGCCTGCTATGATGATGAGAAGTTGGTGGCTGACAATTCAAAACTGCAGCACTTGAATTAACCTGCAATTAAAGATAAATTAATGTTTTCGAAATAGAAATACTTCTTTCCACAGTCGCCTTTGGTGCTCTCTTGGGCTGGAGTCCACAATAATGGCAAATAGAAACTCTGAACATAGGTGGGTCCAGTGGGAAATGTTTCAATTCAGTTAAGGGGTCCAAAGAAAAGAATTTTAGATCATCTGATTTGTGAGCCGGTTAATAGAAATTTACTATAGTCATACTCGGGATGTAATGATTAAAAACACTAGTCTAAAAGAAGGAATTTTCCGCAAGTTGAATAAAGTCTGGTTAGAATATTTATTTCATCTTAGGTACATTTTATTTATGTAAGCTTACCTGATTCACTTCTGTTCTGGTATCACCAACATGTCTAAAGCAAGTAAATGGACAATGATACATAGGATTGCTTTCCGCAGTGTAAGTTATACCAGGTAAAGTATATTCTTCCCAATCTAAATAACAGGCTTCTATAGCAGGTCTGAACCCTGTGAACACTTCCAGATCAGTTTTCAAACGAATCCTTCTGTCCACCTCCATTATTTCTGTTGTGTGAATTATGCGAAACAGAACTACCTCGACTCTTCATTACCTAAAATTTTTAAATTATACTCATCTTATCATAATTATTCTTCGATATAATCACAAAATAGAACTTTATTAATTTTTCCAAATACAAATTTTACAAAAAATCTTTTGTTTCTTTTGATTGAAAATTATTTAATAAATACTATTTACTATGATTACTAAATGATAAATTATTGGTTTAAAGACAGATTCAAACTGATAAGTGACAATCGATATTATGATAAATGAACCCGTTGAGTTCTATAAGCGATTGCAATTAACACTCATCATCATTACCTTCAACCTTCGACGTACCTTCTCGATGATCTTCATGTGCCAGGCAGCAAATTGACCGTGAAGCATGTCGCGCTCAGAGGGTGAAAGTCCCGGATTCAATGCGGCGAGCCTCCATAGTACAACAATTTCGTCACAAAGTGATGAGCAAGCATGTTGCGAGGCATGAGCATTACTGTTCATATTGGCGTGTTTTCCATTACCATGACTCGTGCCATTCAGTAATGCCACCTTTGTGTTGAACCACCAGACGAGGATTTGTTCACAGGCCATACATTCCTCGGTGATAATTTCAAGAAGAGGTATTGCATTTCTATCGGTCCTCTTGAACATTTCACGAACAATTGAAAGGAGATTCCACATGCCTTCCGGTTCGCGACCACGTAATGGCCGTAGTAAAGAGGACCATTCCGCCGCTGCAGGTGGTGCAGTGTTACTTAAATAATTCACATCACTAAAAGCAAAAAATATTTTCTTATTACTTTTTCTATTCGAAACTTTTATTGCAAACGTTTCTATCATCAACAAAAACCTTCAATTCAATAATGGGATTCAAAAGAAAAGAATTTTAGATCATCTGATTTGTGAGCCGGTTAATAGAAATTTACTACTTATGCAATTCCATTTCAACAATTCCCAAATCCATTAAGATTAATGTTGTATTAAAAACTTTTATTGCAACTATTTCTATTGTAACAAACATTTTCAATTCAGTGAAGGAATCTAAAAGAAAAAATTTAGGATCATCAGATTTGTGAGCCGGTTACTATAAACTTATTAATTACGAATTTTATTTCAACATTCCATCAATGCCTGTTAATCTAAGTCAGTTTTTCGTTTTACCTATAAAGTGTCGAAAATTTACGAAAATTTTAGAAAAGGGAAAGCACAAGACAACTTTATTTAAACTTAAACATCTAAAAGAAAGAATTTCAGTTCATCTGATTTGTGAGCCGGTTATTGGAAATATACTAATTATGGAATTTCATTTGAACAATTATCAAAAACCTTAAGATTCATCTTCTATCAGAAGCTTTTACTGCAGATATTTCTGTAAAAACAAAAATATTCAATTTAGTTAAAGAGTCTATAAAAAAGAATTTCGGATCATTTGATTTGGGAGCCGGTTATTGGAAATATACTAATTATGTAATTCCATTTCAACAAACTTAAAAAACATTAGAAGTTTATGCGGTGTTACTTTGATAATTCACATCACTAAAAGCAAGAATAAATTTTTTACTTCTACACGTAATTCTAAATAACGTCCATAATTCGTTTTGTAAAAAATTAAGCTGCATTAAAAAGATATTTAAAATGTTTACTTATTCATGCCGCTGACTGTCCATAATCCGTTAATAAAATTAGATAACGATAAGTAAATTGCAATTGTATATATAAAAATATAGAAATTATAAAACACTTTTAAAATGTTGAAATATTGAAAAACGCAATAGATTGCGTTGCCGGTTGTATAAAATTTTCAGTAGATTAATCCGATTTTAGTCAGCCTCTCATTTGAAAACTGGAATCCGTACACGTATCAACGTGGGATTATGTCGTCTATAGATAAAATTGACTAATGCCTTTGAATTTTTAAAACGAGTTTAATATTAACATCATTTAATTTCGCTTTTGAGTTCCCTTTTTAATTTTCGTGGAATTAAATCGGATTTTAATATTGAGCTGCCCTAATAAGTTTACCAAGCAGTTTTTAAATTATTTTTTCAGTACTTTATTATAACATTAACAGGCACAAATAGAAAAAAATATTCGATAATAAAATGAGGAAATATTATGCAAATAAGATAAATATTTTTGTCATTTATTGAGAAGAGGAGGAAATAGATGCGCTAGATTGATATTGAGTTGCTTGACCATAGTTCATATTTTTATCTGTTGCAGTAAGTGATTCGATTTAAAAAAATATGTAAAACTCACCTAAAAACTATAGGCGCTGGTACGCAAAATTTGATCAATATTTTTTTGATGTTGTCGTGGAGTGTTTTCTCATCTAGGTACCAGGAGGTTTGATCGTGTGCTGACGCTCCTGCCGTTGGATCTGGTGCACCACAGTAACTGTTGATTGCACTCGGTTGGGCTGACAATAATTCATCCAGTAGTCGCTGTGCAGTCGGCAAAATTTGTTGCGGTAATTCACTGATGAGATACTGTGCAAATTTCTGCAACTGATCACGCTGCAACCTCGAAAGTGATTCACTTACTGGAGCTCTCAAGCAAACTTGTGTTGGCTGGAACAAGACATTTTCTATAATTAATTTAAACCCCTAGACACAACTACAATGTTCTAAAAGTTCCTTTTCAGCTTAATATATTTATTGATCATTCTCTGGAAAAGGAAAATAGCTTCTTCAAGATATTGGGATGTTTAAATAATTAAAATAATAACTAATATAAATCCTTTTTACCATGTGTATCCTGTGTAAGCAAACAGCAACCACGTGCGAACACCAATAAGCAGTGGAATTACAGGTGCAATTACAGGAGGTGATTCTTCGACGATCAAATGTCACGGCGACATTATATTGGGCCTTGTTTCCACTTGAAGTCGATAATATTGGGACGTTTACACTGGCACTTAGGTGGAAACCTATAAATGAAATGAAAAAAAGTGAAAATTATATTTTACAATTTAAATCGAAAGTTAATTTTTCCAATTTCCTTTATTCCGTTAATTTCAGATTTACAGACATAAAAATAGTTTAGTTAAACGAACCGATTAACAGTAATTAGGTCATGAAAATATATTTTTTTAAAAAAATATTGTCTTTAGAGACCGAGTAATGAGTCTCATTTTGCTCGACTCTCTTGAAACGAGAAATAATTCTCAGATATCTTTTTATCGATTTAAACTTTACTTTGCGCTCTACTGAATAAAAAAGACTAAATTAGAAAGAATAAAGAAAATGAGGACGTTGCAAAGTCTGCAAGAACAAAAACGAAGAAGATGTATCATTTAGTTGAAAAAGAAAAAAAGGAAAGGAAAAGAACAAATCTTTTTTGTAGTTAAGAAAAACTTTTTGTCTTCTATTTCTACCATCGACATAATTTTTACAAAGGGCATCTAAAAAAATTGATTACGTACATAAATTGGAATTAGATATTTTTGACAAGAAGTGCATCTGAAGTGGACCCCTCGTATAAGTTACAGTCCACTGATACTATGCTACAATCCGAAATCATGATCATCGATTTTTGCCTTGAAACGGGATGTAACATCACAGATAATCGGTGATTAGCATGAGGCACTCAATAGACTAATTAGAAGTACCCGTGTTACTCTTTTTTGGGTCCCAGGGTCATAGTGGATTCATTGGTAATGATATAGCGGATGAACTAGCTAAAACATAAGCTTGGGGACAATTTATTGGGCCTGAGCCTCCAACTAGTGTTGCTGACAAATGCTTAGCCATGGGATTCTAACAGTGGCTGACAGCAGAGCAACAAAAGAAACATCAGACGATTAGGGATAGCGGCAAGCCAAGAACTGAATTTTTTGAGGGGATCCTATCAGAGGGAATTGAAAAGTTCCCTCCACGGATGTAAGTACAACAAGATAGACAATGCCCAGAATGTTAGAAGACTGGTACCCAATGATATGGAGAAGCAGTTAGTTGCAGTCGTATTGGATCCCGCAGTTGATGAGCCCTATACGAATCGACGACACCAAAACATAAAGTCAGATCTTTTCCAAAAAAGTTTACAACCTGACGATGATTCCACAGAAAAGGAAGGGTTCGGCCAAAGACGGTGGTGGTTTTCAGTGGGTTACTAGAAATTTACTAATCACGCAAATCCATCTGAAAGAAAGCATCATCATATAAGTTCATCTGATTTGTGAGCCGGTTATTTGAAATTTACTAATTAGTAATTATACAATTCCGTAAGAAATCCTAAATATCTGGATGCTCTTAGGCCACTTACATTAATGTAAGTCATTTTTCCAAATTACCTAAAGTATCGAAACTTTCGATAAGTTCGGGTCAGGGAAAGCACAAACCACCATAATTTATTTAAACTTTATTCAAACTTGGGCATCTAAAAGAAAGCATCACCATATCAGTTCATCTGATTTGTGAGCCGGTTATTGTAAATTTACTAATTATGTAATTCCGTAAGAAATTCTAAACATCCATATACTCTTAGGCCACTTCACCGAAATAAAAATTCTATTCATACTCTAAACAAATAATTTTCATTGTACTCTCGTGAAATAGAAATTTTTCAAACATCAAAAGAAGAAATATTCCCATCTATAGAAGCAATAAAATAAATAAATGCGATGAGAAAAAAGAAAACGATTCAATTGAAATATCTCTCAAGCTCAGCTTTTCGCCAAGGAAAAGTACCGAGCAGTTTACATCGAACAAGATCCTTTTTCAGCGAGCAGAGAGAAAATATGACGAAACCACAAATGGCCTTAAGGTCAGGAAGGATTGTACCTGTTGTTTTTTTTTTCTCTTTTTCTTTATTCAACCACAAAAGCATACCTTCTCTTATTGTGTGTGCCACATTTCTCCAACTATTTCGCCCTCTCCTTCCTCCAGAGAGAATAAAAATAAAAAGCTGTTGAAAGCTCGAAAACTCTAAAAATCTTTTTTTTAAAGAAAAAAGAAATAATAAAGAAAAGTGACTGACTCGCTAATTTAAAATCAGATCTTTTTCAAATCCTTTGGAAAATTTTCTCTCAGTTGGCAATAATGAAATTCCCATGTAGCTTTGAATGTCAGGATGGTTCGAACTTGAATGCGAAATTTGAATAGTGTCTGTAGCTCCAGTGAAGCGAATATTCAGAACGTGCATGAAATTTTAATGATCTTGTCAAATTCAAAATCCTATAAAGGGAATGAAACCATGCTAAATTTTGTACTTCTACTATAAAAGCACTTTTTCCCCCCATTTCTCTTTTTTCTCAAACAAAATAAATTGACATCTAAAATGATTTCCTTTTTGAATTTTTTCCTTTACTCTTCATTCTCTATCTAAATCTCTAATTCTTCTAATTTATAAAAATAAGTTATTTAAACGATTAGGGAAAACTTGAAGAAGATACATTTTTATTTCGTTAAATTAATTTTTAAAGAGACGAAAGAAATTTTACTTACTAGAACGAAAGGTAAAAATACGTGCGCTTGAAAGAGAAGGATCCAATTTTATTTTCTATTGTAAACTTTTCATTTATTACAAAATGTATGAACTTCTATCAAGAAGAATAAGGTATAAGGAAAAAAAATCCCTTCATTTTCCATGAGTAAAAAGTAATACATATTTCTATTTTATGAGACAAACTGAATATCTTACGCCTCAGTTCTGTTGCATATTTAAATAAAATATGTCGAGTTTCTCCACGAACGTGGTAGATTTTTTTTTATCTCAGTAAACATGCAGCTGACACAGGAAAGCATACTGCTCTCTCTCTGCAGCAGCATTTTCCATTTCTTTCCTCTTTTTTTTGCATTTTTACTATTATTTCTGATATTCTAGGTATCTCTGAAGAATAAATAAAGCTAAAGTGAATTGAAATTTTCCAATTTTTTCCATATAAATTTCCACTAGTCCTTCTCTTTTTACATTCTCATTTTTTATTAATATCGACAAATATTTTTTTTATACTCTATTAAATTCCTTTCTCTATTCACGCAGCAATTCGTCCATGGAATTCACAGTGAATACTAAATGTTCAATTAATTATCGATTCCATCATAACATTTTATTGAAAAAGGGAGAAAAATTCTTTTTGTTGAATATTAAAGGGAGAAAGGAATGTAATTTTTTTTAAATATTGTGAAATATTTCATGTTATATTAAATTTATCAAAAATGCTTTATGATTTTAATTTTAAATGAATTAAATGTTTAATGAATTTTAGTAATTTAGTTTATTCTAGTAATGCTAATAAAATTAATAATAATTATTGGGTTTGAATTAAATGTTGGTGTTTTGAAAATTTATTTACCTATTTGAAGGGGGTCTTTGACACATTTTGACCGATGGAGGTGTTCGCCACGTTGAAATTCTTCGGCGCTTCCATTCGCCAAACAGGAATAAAGTCGAATGTCCTCCTCGTTGTCGGGGAAACTCCAAAACGCTATCCTGAGTTGAAGTTGTTCTGGAACTGGTGGATAGACATGCTCCACCAGTTCGAAGGGAATATGCGAGGCGACACATCGCGCCGAAAGTTCGCAAAGTGTCAGTACATTCTGTCCATCTGTAATGTGAATAAAAAAATATTATTGTCATATCATCGCGACATACTTTATATAATTTATAAAATAATATTTTGTAAAGTTAAAAACCGAATCATTATTTTCTTCGAATCAAAGCAATATTGATCCCAAGTCTTTGTCTGGATAGCAGATACCAAATATGGTCATCTGTATTTTGTCATCCTTCTATTGGGTAACCGGTCTAATACAGGAATTAAAAATTAAATCAATAATAACAATCTGACTCCAAGAACAATAGGGTGCAAGGGTGGTATCCCTTGCAAAAGAAAGCTATAAAAGGTGACACCCTTTCCGAATTCGACAGTCTTAGGAAATGCCTTCAAGTTAGTTCAGAAGTCACCACCGAACTTCGCGTCTTCTTCGTGTCAGTCCAGCAATCGCTACTTAGTTGACTAGTTGTGTACTGTCATCAAGTTTGTTCTTCGACTCTAGTTCAGAAAATCTTTTCAAGTACCAAGGTTCCTTCTTTGAGTCTCGTTCTAGTCAAATTCATTCAATGAGATAATTTCTACTGCGAGGCACATTTCTATTTTTCTAAGGACTGCATTACTTCGACATCAACGTCAAATCAATAATTCGGTCACTCCTAGGCTAAGAGGTGTTTTATCTAATTTACATCGACACCTGGACTCCGAACCTTTCACTTTGGCTGGTCCGAAAACAATTCGAGGGAAATCTACTGCATTCTCAGTTTCCGCTAGAAGATATCGCTTGTTGGGTCTACGACTTTAAGAATAATTTTAAACAGTAAATAACAAATACTCTTAAATTTGGTCCCAATTTAAATTGTCGATTGATTCCAAACAGTTCTAATTTCGTTTCAGTGTCCCTGAAGACATCTGGATCTACACTTTCTCTCTGATTCTAATTGTAAAGGATTCAAATAAAAAGTTTAATAATTTAATTTTAATTTAAGTCACTCTTTCTTAAAACCTGTCCCTTAATATCAGAGCCCTCCACTAAAAGGGGATTATAAATCCTTTATAAACCGTCTATAAAAACAAAAGTTTTTCACAAAACCTTTCCGTCGACTTTACATTAGACTTGTAAATCCAGTGATAGTATAAATTTTCCAAATAAAAAATCAACATCGAAAAAAATTCCCCACTTTACGTAATGCAGTAGTAAACTTTATAAGAGAAAGAGAGGAAAAAAAATTGCAGAACAATCCATAAATCGTGACACTTTAGAGGGCGTATCGGTCACAGTATCGTTCTGAGCTTTTTTTTTGTCCGAAGTCCGCGTATATGTATTTTCCATTTTTTTTTTACTCTCTTTTTTTCCAGCAAAGGAGCATGGGATACGAAAAAGGGAACTCGTATCTGCCTTCGAATATATGTATTCGTCAGATTCCGTATCACCACGCTACCATGCATTTATCGTTTCAATACAAGGGGACCGGTTATGTTCTTTATGCTTTATCTGCAGTTAGTTTGCTAGTACCTCAATTAAAATGCTAACACACAGTATTATACTATCTTTGTTTCTTGGCTAATAAAGTCAATCGTATGTAAAACAATCAGTACTTTGTCTGATTCTTGAGATTATACGACCACGATTAAATTTCTCCATGGATAATAACTTTTCCTTTTATTCGAAAAGCACTATAAAGAGGACAAATATGAATCGTAAAAAAAAGCATCTTTAAAAAAAAGTAGTAAATTTTTACACACACTTGAAGTAAAATATTTTAGAGCGATTTTTTTGGGGGGTGAAATCGAAACCATTTTTTTTATTTGTTTCCACGTTTTATCCCGATTTTATTTCTGTCCCTAATTATTAAATTTTAGACAATGTGTATAAAATCGATTTAAAGTATTTTTTTTCGAAAAGCATATTAAAAAGAGGAGCCCCCTGGAGGAGCATAAAATACCGGAAATCGATTTTCAGCTTGAAGAGTGAAGCGGAAACGTGATCTCATTCGTCTGGGTGCTGCTTTCGATTTGCGCGGACGATTTTCAATCGCATAAATTTCCATGTCGCCAAAACGCACTCCGACATTGCACACACACGCTCGCTTATACGAATTTCGCGGGCGAAAACGTCATCGTGACGGTTCGTATTAATGCGAGATTTGCATAAAGTAGATTACGCCTGCTAACTCGTATATGTCAACTAAAAATAGAAAGAAAAAAAAACCCCCCAGCGTAGATGCAAAGAAAATCAAATGTTGAAGAGAGATTTTTGCTTAATAAAAGGTAGAAAAAAAGTAGAAGCAAAAACAAAAAAAAATACAGGTGCAATAGAAAAATTTGTGCACTCACTCGTTTGGCTAACGTATAATTCTTGAAAAATAATGCGTCCCAAGGAAGAAATAACATTCGAATCGTTTATTTTTGTTTGCTCATACTCTTTTTTTTTATTCTTTTTCAGAAAACGTACATGTACTTTAATCTCGCTTGCGAACTTCCCTGGTATCGGACGCCTGGGACAATATTTATTTTTCTCTACTCTGGAGAAATAAAGCTCTTTTATGATACATCACTAAAAATTTTATTAATTCTCTCAGTTTGATGTAAAAATATTTCTTAAATAAATTACAATAATACTGTAGTATAATTTCATTATACATCTTAAGAAAAAAAAAAATCTTTTTATATATTTTCAAAAAAAAAAACAAAAGAATTTAGAAAAAAAGAAACTAAGAACATGAAAATATTTTCAAATAAACAAAAAAAACGAGAATTAGTACAGACTATATTTGTTCGCGTTCATAAAAATCGTTTTTCATTAAATCGAAATTCACGATGCAACCGAGTTTTCCGAATTTTATGATTATAGTTTCGCCAATATTAACGGAAATGACGTTTCTAGCGATGAAATGTACACGGATATTCGAGCACAAATATACCATGTTTATTTACTCGGTAATTATTAAAGTCTTTTATTCAATTTACCACTCCGCACGTAAATTCGTACCTTCATAAAAACACATTTTGTCTGCTCAATTTAATTCCTTTTGATTAAATCAACATTTTTTTACACAAATAGCCAGTCGCATTGAATAAAAATATTTTTTATTCTTGAAAAAAAATAATATTAAATTTGTATTTAACGATCCTGAAAATCCCTAAGTGGTAAATTTTGGACAAAAGTCATCAGTTTTTTGAAAAAGAATTTTCTATACAGAACCTATCATTTTAAATTTTATAAATCTAATAAAAGAATCGTTTTCAGCGACCTCAAAAACCCCCGAATAACAAGTTTGAAAAAAAATTAATAACTTTTTGAAAAACTGTCCGCCATATTGGATCCGCCATTTTGAATTTTGAAAAATGGACTTTATTTTCGTATTCAGCGACCTCGAAAACCCCCGAGTAACAAGTTTGAGAGAAAATTAGTAATTTTTTGAAAAACTGTCCGCCATATTGGATCCGCCATTTTGAATTTTGAAAAATGGACTTTATTTTCGTATTCAGCGACCTCGAAAACCCCCGAGTAACAAGTTTGAGAGAAAATTAGTAATTTTTTGAAAAACTGTCCGCCATATTGGATCCGCCATTTTGAATTTTGAAAAATGGACTTTATTTTCGTATTCAGCGACCTCGAAAACCCCCGAGTAACAAGTTTGAGAGAAAATTAGTAACTTTTTGAAAAACTGTCCGCCATATTGGATCCGCCATTTTGAATTTTGAAAAACAGACTTTATTTTCATATTCAACGACCCTAAAAACCCCCGAGTAACAAATATTATAATGTTTTATTGAAATTGACAATTTTTGAATTGACATTTTCGATCCGCCATTTTTAATTTTTAAAATCTAAAAACAAATTCATATTCAGCAAACTCAAAAACTCTGAATTAAGACGTTTCAGACAAAAGCGAATAATTTTTTGAAAAAATGTCCACCATATTGGTTCAGCCATTTTAGAGTTAGAAAAACTAATATCAAATTCTAATTCACTGACCCCGAAAACACTGCAATAAAATATTTCATACGAGACCAATAATTTTTTGAAAAAAAATATCTGCCATATTGTATCCGCCATTTTGAATTTTCTCAAACGAATATTAAATTCGTATTCAACGATTTCGAAAATATCGAGGAAAAAGTTTCAAATAAAACCAATAACACTTTAAAAATGTGTCTATCATTTTAGAACTGCCATTTTCATTATTGAATTATTTTATTCAAAATGGTGGATTAATATTTATTATAATTTTTCGCTTCACACTAAAGTGTTGCCTAATTTTATAATTTTGCGCAGTAAAAATAGTTTGCTTTGTGTTTTTTCATACTTTTTTGCCTGCACAATAAAATTACTCGCGTAATGTAAAATTTTCGAGTAAAAAAATTAAACTGCGCAGTAAAAATAATGACAATACAACAATTGCGCAGAAGCGTAATGTTTAATATTTTGCTACGCAGTAAAGTTACTTCCTCAATGATTAACTGCGCAGTAAAACTAATTACAATGTAATGTAATGTTGCGCAAAAGCGTTATTTTAAATATTTTCCTGCGCAGTAAAGTTATGGGTCATGTACGCCTGCACAGTAATGATAATTGCTGAGGATACCTGCTCAGTAAAGTTGCGCATCATTCATAGTTCGCGCAAAAGCGTTATTTTAAATATTTTCCTGCGCGCATCATTCATAGTTGCGCAAAAGCGTTATTTTCAATATTTTCCTGCGCAGTAAAGTTGCGCATCATTTATAATTGCGCAAAAGCGTTATTTTTAATATTTTCTTGCGCAGTAAAGTTGCGCATCATTCATAGTTGCGCAAAAGCGTTATTTTCAATATTTTCCTGCGCAGTAAAGTTGCGCATCATTCATAGTTGCGCAAAAGCGTTATTTTCAATATTTTCCTGCGCAGTAAAGTTGCGCATCATTCATAGTTGTGCAAAAGCGTTATTTTCAATATTTTCCTGCGCAGTAAAGTTGCGCATCATTCATAGTTGCGCAATAAAGTTGCGCATCATTCATAGTTGTGCAAAAGCGTTATTTTCAATATTTTCCTGCGCAGTAAAGTTGCGCATCATTCATAGTTGCGCAAAAGCGTTATTTTCAATATTTTCCTGCGCAGTAAAGTTGCGCATCATTCATAGTTGTGCAAAAGCGTTATTTTCAATATTTTCCTGCGCAGTAAAATCGTTAGTAAATTATAACATAATTAATAATAATAAAAAAAAATTGTTTTTAAATACAAAAAATAAATCTTATCACAAAGAATACAAATAAAAACGAAAATATTAAACTGAATACCTCTATAGAAAATTCTACTTTCACTTTAAATAACCAGTGTTAGAAAAAAAAATCTAAAAACACCACCAAAAAAAGAAAAAATAACCACAGACAATATATATTCAAATTGAGTTTTTCGGTTGAACATAACAATTTAATTTAAGTGTTGTGATAAATTGTCGAACGGTGATACTCGCGCAATAATTGGTGCATTGAACCCTGTAATTTTTTTTCCTCTTATATTTTGTCGTTTTCTCTCTCTCTCTTCTTCTTCTGTCTCTATTTTTTTTTCTTTCATTCTTTTTATATTCAGAGCAATTGATCGCCCGCGTACGTCAGAATTTATAATAGGTATACTGAATTTTCCGCTCTCCCTCTTGAAAAGGATCACTGTACTGAAATTAAATTTGCGTTTAACGTCCACCCGCCTGACACGCCATGCTAACTCGCGAGAGAGTTTGGTCACGACAGAGTTTTTAAACGTTGCCAGTATATGGCGATAAAGTCGAGGCATTACGTTCCGTGGCAAATAAACGCTCAAACCCATTAGAGCACAATAGAGGTGGGGGCTTTAAGCTGAATATACGTACAGTGCATTGATATTTGAATTTAATTTCTGAGAATGACATATTTTATACTTGTGAATATTAAATAATCACACATTTTTTTTTTTCTATTTTCGTCAATAATTTATTTATGAATTTATAAATACTTAGTAGGTTTTTGTAAATTATTTTTCAATTATTAAATGTTTAATTTTTTTACACTATTCTAATTTTATATTTTATATTCTATTTTTTGTTTCTTTCAACATTTCCCTTTTTTTATTTTAATTTTTGTTTTTTATTTTCTTACGATAAAAATAAATAATTGTTACAAAAAGGTGGAAAATTAATGTTAATTTTTATGTTGCAAACTTTTAGAAATATTTTCTTTTTCTGTATCATTCTTTGGGAGAAAATTTGTTCTCTCTCTCTTAACATATTTTAGATTATATTAGGTTAATCAACCACGTACAGTTACGTTCAGTAGAAACATTTCAAACCAACCCCTCGGAAAGTTCATTAGA
Organism: Leptopilina syphax; assembly: GCA_032872505.1. Taxonomy (NCBI): domain Eukaryota; kingdom Metazoa; phylum Arthropoda; class Insecta; order Hymenoptera; family Figitidae; genus Leptopilina; species Leptopilina syphax. The sequence continues at coordinate 34,698,514 of CM065471.1, read as the reverse complement.
GGAGTAGCAGACGGAGGCAAATTGGGCTTTCTCATCGGTAGTCGTCTGGGTCCGGAGATATTAATAAAGTTATCGACGTCGAGTAATAACGTCATTTATTACCAAAGATCAACTCTCTTACCCACCTTCATTCATTTTATTCATTCAATTCCTTCATTCATGATGATTGACAGCGTAAATAAATAGACGCATCATTCAATTATATATGGGGAAAATTTTCTTTTAATAATCAAATTATACATAATAATATACTTTCCCCAAAAAAATTTTACTTTTTCTATATTTAAATATTGTATAAAGAATTAATTTTCGCAAGTAAAAAGTTTTAAAGAAAATATTCCTACATTTTTCGATAAATGGCAAGGAAAATGCATATAAAATCTTTCGATTTCATGCATTATTTTTATCAAATTTTTTTTATTTTGAATTTTGCCATTTTTAATCCGACATCTTGAATTTTGAAAATTGGACGCCATATTGATTCCTCATTTTTGAATGTTGAAAAATGGACTTTGTTTTCGTAACCTACAACCTTAAACACCCCCGAGTGGCAAATTTCATAATGTTTTATTAAAACTGACAATTTTTCAACCGCCATATTGAATCCGCCATTTTGAATTTTGAAAATTGGATGCCATATTGATTTCTTCTTTTTTAATGTTGAAAAATAGACTTTGTTTTCGTAATCTATAACCTCAAAAACCCCCGAGTGGCAAGTTTCATAATGTTTTATTGAAACTGATAATTTGTCAACCGCCATATTGAATCCGCCATTTTGAATTTTGAAAATTAGACTTCATATTTGTAATTTGCGACCCCGAAACCCCCCGAGTAGCAAATTTCCTTCGTTTGAATTGAAATCAATAATTTTTTAAACGCCATATTGAATGAACCATTTTTAATTTCGAAAATCGAACTTTATATTTGTAATCTGTGACCCCAAAAGTCCCCGAGTGTCAAATTTCATAATTTTTTATTGAAATTGTCAATTTGCCAATCGCCATTTTGAATATTGAAAATTGGACTTCATATTCAAAATCTGCGACCTCAGAAACCCCCGAGTATCAAATATTATTCGTTTTTATTGAAATAACTGATTTCTCAATCGCCATTTTGAATCTGCCATCTTGAATTTTCAAAATTGGACGCCATATTGATTTCTCCATTTTGAATTTTAAAAATCGGACTTCATATTCGAAATCTGCGATCTCAAAAGCCCCCAAATGGCAAATTTCCTTTTTTTTTATTGAAATTGTCAATTTGGCAATCAACATTTTAAATCCGACATTTTTAATTTTAAAAATTGGACTTGCACAAAATTTTAATCAATATTCAAATAGATACATTCACTTTACATCGAGAATATTGAATTCAGCTTGTTCCGACATCTTGGAAGCGCCATTTTGAATTTTTAAACTCCAAGGTACAATTATTTTTTCGCTATATACAGAATAATTTTTGTCTCAAAAAATATTTTTAATTTTCAAGGCACATTTTTTCTCTCTTTAAAAACATAATAGCTATTTTCTTTTTGGGCTTTTTGGTGTTGCTGACCACAAATTTGACATTAGTTTTTCCAAATCTAAAATGGCGAATCCAATATGGCGGACATTTTTTGAGAAAATTATTGCTTTCATCTGAAATCTTTTACTCGAGGGGTTTTTTGGGGTAGCTGAATACGAATTTAGCATTAGATTTTCCAAATCTAAAATGGCGAATCCAATATGGCGGATTATTTTTGAAAAAATGATTGCTTTTATCTGAAACACCTTACTCGGGGGTTTTTGGGGTCGATGAATTCGAATTAACTATTAGTTTTTCCAAAACTAAAATGGCGGATACAATGATGAGGCAGATATTACTTTTGAAACTTGTTCCTCGGGGGTTTTTGAGGTCTCTGAATACAAATTTGATATTTATTTTATAAAATACAAAATGTCGGATTCAATATGGCGGACATTTTTTCAAAAAATAATTATTTTTGCCTAAAACTTGTTCCTCGGGGGTTTTTGAGGTCTCTGAATTCAAATCTAACATTTATTTTACAAAATACAAAATGGCGGATCCAATATGGCGGACATTCTTTCAAAAAGTTATTATTTTTGCCTGAAACTTGTTCCCCGGGAGTTTTCGAGGTCTCTGAATCCAAATCTAACATTTATTTTACAAAATACAAAATGGCGGATTCAATATGGCTGACATTTTTTTTAAAGTTATTAATTTTTGCCCGCATCTTGTTCCTCGTGGGTTTTTTGGGTTTCTGAATACGAATCTGACATTATAGTTTTTTCAAATTTAAAATGGCGATTCCAATATGTCAGGCGATTCAAATCAAAGGACTTTTATTTTCGTCCTAGGAAATAAAATACATTCTCCCAAAGCTAATGAATAAAATATTTTTTTTTCTCAAATTAATAAATAAATAAATAGTAAATAAAATAAATAAATAAACTCTTTTTCAAATTCTCCTAATCAAATTTTGTATCTATTCATTTTACTACCATTATTTTACTTCTATTATTAATTTTTTTCATTATTCTGATAAATTTTTCATGTAGAGTGTATGTATACATTAAAATGAAGGGTAATGATTTGTATATATACATATATTCATCAAGGTAAATCGCATTATTCTCTGCGAAATACACTTTAGTCAGTATGATGCACCACCTGGTACCTTTAGAATGAAAGTCATAAATTTATGAAGTGCACATCTTCAATATATATATATATATAGTATATATACTCTCTCACGCCAAAGTGTAGTCTGGAGATTTTGTTCGTGAAAAATCTTAAATAGAAAACTGCCAACATTTTTTTTTTCTTCTTCTTCTTCTTTTTTTTTTGCAAATATATAGAGAAGACTAGGTGTCACACGAAAAGAATACTTTTCTTTTTATGTCTAAGGGAATTGCAAAAAAAGTTATTCGTTAAAGTGAGAAGAAAACTCTGAAAGATGAAAGGACAAAGGAAAAAAGGGAGAAAAAAAAATTCTGAAGAATAAGAAGCAAGGACGAACCAAAGGAATGAAAAGTTTTTCACCTGAAGTTACATTTTTAGAAATTCGTTCGCATATCCATCATAATTATCGAAACTTCTTTTTTTATGAAAGATACTTTTTATATAGCAGTGAAAGTATCATTATTAAGCAGAACTTTTTAATTTATTTCTCAAGTGAAAAAATCTAATTAAGAATCATTTTTTTATTTATTATTTTTTATTTCTAAACATCGAGAAATTTAATTTTTTATAACTTTTTTTATTATTAATTTACCTCTTGATTTTTTTAATGAATGTTAAAAACAATTATTGTCATTAAATATTTATTTTTTGAATTTTTAGTCAATTTTTATTTCATTTTTTTATTTTTATTATTTTTATTATTATTAATATTATTATTACTATTATTATTATATCCTAATTGGTACAGACAACAAAACTGGAAATATTTTCTGTATGGATGAAATGACAAATATAATTATTTCTCTTTGTAACATGAGCGTGCTAAATTGATTAACAATGCTTTCAATTTCTCTTAATTACTTTATCATTATCACTGCCAGAGTCTCTGAAAGTTAATTGCAGATTAATTTATCGACACACTATTTGAAATTGGAACGTCTAACATTTATTGAATTGCTATTATTGCAAACAATAAAGGAAATTGTTCATTATTACACTCAAAGGGGTGAAAAATAACTATTTGTACCCTAGGGAAGAAATTAACATATTTTGTCTCCTTTATTAAAAAATTATTACTTTTGGCCTTAATAATTAACAGCGTAACAATAAACCACTGTAAAAAGAAACTGTTTCGACCCTAGGGAGGAAAGTAAACTGTTTTTAACCTAGGGGTAAAAATAGCCAATTTACACCTTGCTAGAAAAATGTTTTGTTTACCCTAGGGAATAAAGTGAACTGTTTTCAACCCAGGAGAGAAAATAGCCAATTTACACATTGCTACCTTGAACCATTTTAACCCTAGGGAACAAACTAATCTATTTTTAACCTAGGGGAAAAATCAGCCCATTTACACCTCAGCAAAAAGTGATTCATTTTGCCCCTAGGGAATAATTTTTTTTCTCCTGTCCTTACATATAAAATAAAAATTACGAAAAAATTAACGAAATAAAATTAATTAAAATAAACTAATAAAAAAAATTAATGAAATTAATTTTAAAAAATAAGATTCTCAAATTTAAACAAAAAACTGATATAAAAAAATTCGGTTATTATTAAAAATAAAAGAAGAAAAATTACAACACTATTAAGTCGAATTTCGTCAATTAGAAGGAAAATTGTTCCTGAAAATTGCTTGTTGGTTGGTTGGATGCTTGGAAAACAAATGTATATAATCAGCCACCCTCACATGTTTTTCAAACAGTCAACTCTGTGGGTCTAATTAACGTTTCGTCGCGCACGTTTGGTTATTGCTTAAAATCTACGTTGGCGCAGACAACAAGAGACGGAGATGTGCGAATGAACCAACCCCTCCCCCCACACCCCTTCTTCCTAATGGATGCTTATACCACTTTGGTATATTTAGCAAAAGCCAAGATCATTTTGGAGTTTACCATTTCCATATGTACATATATATATATATACAGTGCACCAAACGAGCTTCACCTTCATTTCAAAACTTAACATCAAAATTAAATTCAAACATATTTTCATAATCAATAAGAAAGTGAAGTTTAAATTGCAAGAAAATAAAAAAAAAAATTATTTTATAAATAAGTAATAAAAAAGTAAAATAAAAAAATTATTTATGAATAAAATAATGTATTTTTGATTTGTTTTTTAATTATTTTATTAGTTAACTCAAATAATAATCTATATTAATAATCGTTGTGTTTCGATATAATCTGTTCGCAGTTTGAAGTTAGTTGTTGTTTACTTTTTTGTTTTTTAACTTTTAAAATATTTTTTCTTTTTTAATATTTTCAATTTTAAAATTAAAATTATATTAAAAATCATCAAATAGTTGCAAAAAATAGGCAAAAAATTTGATAATAATAGAATTCCTTCGAAGAATTTTGAATTTGATTTGAATTTAAAAATTCTTTGACTATTTTTTTTAATAATGAAGTTTTTTTTTACTAATATTAATTAAAAACTTTTAAAATAATTGAATTTTATGACCAGTTTCTTTCAAGTTTTTAAAATAATTGAATTTTTTCGAAAAATATTATAAAAAATTTTTTTTAATTGATTTCTTACATGTAATGTTATTAAAATTGTATGAAAAATAATTTTATTTTTGCAAAGATATATATAATAATAAATATAATTGAATTTTTTTGAAGAATTTATTAAAATTTTAGAAAATAATTGTATTTTTTCAAAAAATATTATTAAAATTTTTTTCAAAATTGAATTCTTTAGTGAAATGTTATTAAAATTGTATGAAAAAATTTGATTTCTGCAAAGAATTTTGCTATTTATAAATAAAATTGAATTTTTTCGAAAAATTTATTAAAATTTTAGAAAATAATTGAATTATTTCGAAAAATATTTTAAAAAATTAAAAAAAAATGAATCCTTTCATGAAATGGTATTAAAATTCTTTAAAAAATACTTGAATTTTTGCAAAGAATTTTAGTATTTACAAATATAATTGAATCTTTTTTGAAAAATTTTATTATTTAGAAAAATAATTAAATTCTTGTGAAGAATTGTTATTGATAATTTTAATTTAATTCTTTTTGAAGAATTTCTTTAAATTCTTTTTAAAAAAATGAAGCTTCTGTAAAAATTTTAATTAAAAATTTTTTAAATAATTAAATTTTATGAACAATTTTTTCAAGTTTTTAAAATAATTGTGTTTGTTAATAATTGAAATTAAAGAATGTTATTAAAATTTTTAAAAATAATTGAATTCTATTGAAATTTTTTAGAACGAATTAAGAATAAAATTGAATTATTTCGTGAAATTGTTTAGAATATAATTAAATTTTTGCAAAAATTTTACTTTAAAAAAAATAATTGAATTGTTTCGAAGGATTTATTCAAATTTTAGAAAATAATTGTATTCGTTCTTGAAATATTATTAAAATTTTGTTAAAAAATATTTGAATTTTTGACAAAAATTTTACTATCTATAAAAATAATTGAATTCTTACAAAGAATGTTATTATTTATGAAATAAATTGAATTCTTGGGAAGAATTTTATTAAAATTTTTTAAATTAATTAACAAGAATAATTAAAATTGTTAAATTAATTAATAATAGAATTTTTTTTAAGTTTGAGTCTGAAATTATGCAAAAATTTATATTTGAAAATATAAAATTTTGTAATTTGCATAATAATAATAAATTTGAACATCAAGTTAAGCGCGCTGGTTAATAATAATAATTAATAATAACTAAAATTAATTATTAATAGTTAAAAATAATTAATAATAATTATTAGGTATAATAACATGATCAGTTAATTTACACTTTGGTAGAAAGTGGACCATTTTGACCCTAGGGAATAAAGTAAAATATTTTTACCCTCGAGAGGAAAACAATAATAATTATTATTGTCATTAAAACTTAATAAAATTCAATTTTTTTAGTTTTAATTAGTTAATTATAATTTCTTTTAAAAATTGACAAATTTTTGCAAAGGTAAAAAAAAATTTCAAAACTTGCTAAATAAATATTACTAGAAGTATAATATAATACTATCATAATATGTTTATTTATAAACTGGTAATAATAAATATTAAAAATATTAAAATTTCTTTCTTTATTAATTTATTTCGCAATATTTCACAGTTATTCAATAATGCACAATAATTTTTTGTAATTAGAAACAAGAATAATTGTGGAAGAATTTAAAAATTCTTTTTCTTACTCACGTTCTTTGGTGAAATTAATTTTTATGAGAAGAGAATTACTTTAAAGTAGAAAACGCTCGTTACAGCTTACCTGAAAAAAAAACAAAATGGAACAAAATTAAAATTTTTAATTATGAAATTCGTTTTTAATTAATATTAATAATAGGATTTTATTTTAATCGAGATTTTAATAAAATATTTTCTTGAAAATTAAATTTTTTAAACCATTTCGTTGTAGACATTATTGTTGTAGTTTTCGATTTTTTTTTTTTTTGGTAAAAAGTCATTTTTTTGAATAACAACAATAAAAAAAAATATCTATAATATATATATATATATATATATATATATATATATATATATATATATATTATATATATATATATATATATATAAATTTCAGATTAATGTCAACGTGATTTGAAAAAGAGGAGAGAAAAAATGTTTCAGACTCGACGAAACGAATAACACATATATACACAGGCAAAATATATTTATGAATATATCCGCGAATTTTCCCCGGTTTGTCACTCGTTCTTTATTGATTTTTCAGTGACGCCAACGGCATATCATCCAGCACTCTGAAAGGTCTCTGCTTTTTTTCTCTCTTTCTTTCTTTCCTTTTTTTGTCCCTTCAGTTATTTGGAAAAATAACATATATAATATCAAGTTTTCATCTAAACATAAAAAGGCACTATTTCCAACGACATGACTTTTGAAAAGAAAAAATATACATATATACAAACTGTATATTCACATCTAAGTAAATCAGATTCTTTTTTATATTTTCTTAACAAAGATAAAAAAAATTATTTTTCCTAACCATTAGAATTTTTTTTACATCGAAATAAATAAAGTTGAGGTGAAATGGAAAATTTGGAAAAGAAAATTAATTAAAAAGAAAATAGACTCGACTCAAAATAAAAAATTTCCTGGTGAAACAATTATTTTATTATCTGTTTGGTAATTTAATTTTCGTAACGTTTTTGTATCTTTTTTTGTTTTACTTTTTTTCTTTCTTTATTTTACTTTTTCCTTTTTTTTTGCGTTTGACTATTTGTTTCATATCATTTTGTCGAAATGAAAAAAAATATTTTATTTAGGGTATTGTCACGGTGACGGGAAAATTTATGGTGGAAATTCGACACTAAATGAATTTCCGGTTTATTGACGAAACTGCTGCGGGGACAGAACGTGATATTTTACGAGGACTAAACCGACAAATCACGGAAATTGAATAATTTGGCAAAGACGTGTTAACTTCAAAATTGATAATACACCAAAACGATTCTATTTCCAATTATTTAAAGAGGAAAAAAATTTAACAAATTTATTCCCTAAATAAAATTTTCTAAATTTTATTTTCGTTACCACTCCAAAAAAAAAGAAAAAAAAAGGATTTAATTTTCCTAAATAATTTTATAATTTAATAATATCGAAAACAAAATTTTGTTTCAAAAAAATTTCCGATTGTAAATAATTAAAATTTTGTTTTTTTTAAATAATAAAAAATAGAATGTAGGTGTGTGTGTCTGTGTGGAGAAAATGAAAAGCAAATGTTTGTGAGGAGACTTGGGGAGCGATGCTGCACAAATTTCGATCAAGCTTCTCACGTTTCAGTGAGAAATGGATTATATTATCTTTTCTTGCAACAGTACAATGTGCCTTCTATACATAAACGGTAAGAGATCGTTCCCCTCAAGAACTATTTTCGTGCAGAGTGAGGTCATGGCAAATCGTTGCATGCACTTGCATTTTACAAGAAGATCGAAAGATCCTCAAATTAACCGTGAATTATATAGTGGAGGAGAAAAAAATGACAAAATAAAGCCTATAATTTATTTAAACATTATTAAAATCCGACCCAAGGCGTATACCCGTTTTTACGATTTTTTAAAATCAGAAATCAAGTAGAAATATCAGAAAAAAAGTTTGAGAAAAAAAGTGTTCTATATAAAAAATGTACTTCAATATAATAATGAATTTTTACTCAAATTTAATGGATGGGAAGAAAATTTTAAAAAGAGTACAAGGTTTATAACTTTTACTTCTTTTTACAAAGATTTTCATTAGCTTTAATTTAAAACCCAAAAAAGTAGAAAAATATTAATCCGTTTCTGAGAAATCACTAAAGATATTTCACTACCATTTAACGATGATTTTAACCAAAATGATACTTGAACGTTTTTAGTGATTTCTCGGAAACGGATTAATATTTTTCTTGTCTTTTGGTCTTAAATTAAAGCTTAGATATCACTATTACTACGACTTAAATTAAAAAAAATTCCCTTTATTTTTACAAAATTTGGACGCAATTAAACATTTTGGGCAAAAATAAAAAAACTGACGAATTTCTGCATAAAGATTTTTAGTGCTATAATATTTGCAAGGTACAATAATAAATTGCGATACATTTTTTCCAGATACAGATTGTTATAAGCTTTAATTTAAGACCAAAAAAACTAGAAAAATGTTAATCCGTTTCTGAGAAATCAATAAAAATGGTTCACTACCATTTTTCGATGATTTTAGAAAAAAAGATACTTCAACATTTTTAGTGATTTCTCGGAAACGGATTAATATTTTTCTTGTCTTTTGGTCTTAAATTAAAGCTTAGATATCACTATTACTACGAGTTAAATTTAAAAAAATTCCCTTTATTTTTATAAATTTTGTATGCAATTAAACATTTTGGGCAGAAATCGAAAAACTGACGAATTTCTGCATAAGGATTTTTAGTGCTACAATATTTGCAAGGTCCAATAATAAATTTCGATACATTTTTTCCAGATACAGATTGTTATAAGCTTTAATTTAAGACCAAAAAGCTAAAAAAATATTAATCCGTTTCTGAGAAATCCCTAAAAATGTATCACTACCATTTTTCGATGATTTAATAAAAAAAGATACTTGAACATTTTTAGTGATTTCTCGGAAACGGATTAATATTTTTTTTGCTTTTTGGTCATAAATTAAAGCTTAGATATCACTATTACTACGAGTTAAATTTAAAAAAATTCCCTTTATTTGTATAAATTTTGTATGCAATTAAACATTTTGGGCAGAAATCGAAAAACTGACGAATTTCTGCATAAGAATTTTTAGTGATACAATATTTGCAAGGTCCAATAATAAATTGCGATACATTTTTTCCAGATACAGGTTGTTATAAGCTTTAATTTAGGACCAAAAAACTAGAAAAATATTAATCCGTTTCTGAGAAATTCCTAAAAATGTATCACTACCATTTTTCGATGATTTTAGAAAAAAAGATACTTCAACATTTTTAGTGATTTCTCGGAAACAGATTAATATTTTTCTTGTCTTTTGGTCTTTAATTAAAGCTTAGATATCACTATTACTACGACTTAAATTACAAAAATTTCCCTTTATTTTTACAAAATTTGGACGCAATTAAAAATTTTGGTCAAAAATCGAAAAACTGACGAATTTCTTCATAAGGATTTTTGGTGCTATAATATTTGCAAGGCTTAAAAACAAATTGCGCTAAATTTTTTCCAGATGCAAATTGTTATAAGCTTTCAATTAAGACCAAGAAGGAAGGAAAATATTGAACCGTTTAGAAATTATGGGTAAAAATGTTTCGATACCATTATGCGATGATTTTGATTAAAATGAGACTCGAACATTTTTAGTGATTTCTCGAAAACGGATTAATATTTCTCTTGCTTTTTGGTATTAAATTAAAGTTTGGATATCACTGTTACTACGACATAAATTAGAAAAATGTCCCTTGAATTTTATAAATTTTAACCGCAATGAAATATTTTGGGTAAAAATCGAAAAAATAACGAATTTCTTTTAAAAGACATTTCGTGTTATAATATTTACAAGGTTTAAAGAATATTTTGAACTAAATTTTTTCTATGCACAGTGTATTATAAGCTTTCATTTTAGACAAAAAACAAGAAAAATTTTAATCCATTTTCGAGGAATCACTAAAAATGTTTCACTACCATTTTTCGACGATTTTGATCAAAATGAGACTTGGACACTTTTAGTGATTTCTCGAAAACTAATTAATATTTTTCTGGTTTTTTGGTCTTAAGTTAAAGCTCAGATATTAAAGCTACTATGACTTAATAATTTACGAATGTCACCATTAAATTTTACAAATTTTGACTCCAGTTCATCATTTTGGAAAATAATCGAAAAACTAACCAATTTCTTCTTAACGATATTTGCTTTAGTAATTTTTTCAAGGATAAAAAAGGATTTTTCGGAAATTTTTCTTTGATACAGATTGTTATAAGTCTTTATTTAAGACAATGGAAGATGAATTATATTAGTTTTTAACGAAATTATGACTCAAAATTTTTTGGTACCTCGTTTTGCTGATTTCAGAAAAAAATATAAGTGAATATTTTTGGGTTTTTTTTTTGAGAAAATAATCAAATATTATTCTGGCTTTTTGGTCTTATATTAAATTATAGAGAGCATTGTTACAATTATTTTAATAAAAGCAATTTTCCTTTATTTTTACAAAATTTGGACGCAATTAAACATTTTGGACAAAAATCGAAAAAGTGACCAATATCTTCTTACGGATATCTAGTGTTACAATTTTTCCAAGAATAAAAAAATATGTTTCACAAAATTTTTTTTGATTACAGTTTGTTATCAGCTTTTATTTAAGACCAAAAAACTTGAAAAATATTCACTCGTTTAGAAGTTATGACTAGAAAATGTTTCGATACCATTTTACGATGATTTTGATCAAAATGAGACTTTGACATTTTTAGTGATTTCTCGGAAACAGATTAATATTTTTTGATTTTTCTGGTCTTAAATTAAAGTTTAAATTTCAATGCTAACACAATCTCAATTAAAGAACTTTCCTGTAGATTTTAAAAATTTTGTCATTAAATTAAACATATCGTTCAGAAGTAAAGAAAATAACGAATTTCTTCTTGAAGATATTTGGTGCTATAATTTTTTTATCATACAGAAAATATTTTTTAGGGAATTTTGCTTAGATAGTAACTGTTATAAGCTGTGATTTAAGACCTAGAAACTTAAAAAATATTTACCTGATCCAAAATTATCACTATTAATGTTTCTGCAAATTTTTTTTAATGATTTTAGAAAAAAAAGTGCTCGGACGTTTTTAGTGATTTCTCGGAAAAGCATTAATATTTTTCTGATTTTTAGGTCCTAAATTAAAGCTTAGTTTTCAATAATCAGTTTCTATAAATAAATATTTTTATGTAAAGAATATTTATCGTTTAATGCTAGTTTTGTAAACGAAACAAAATTCGCTTCAATATTTAAGCAATTTTAAAATTTTCTCCATTTTTTCCTTTTTTTTGGGAGTTATTAATTTGAAGTTTACGTTCGAATAATAATCCGATTATAAATTAGAAATTTTTTCCTAACAATTTTTCAAGATAAACGAGTTAAAAAATATTGTTTAAAAGAGTGAAAAATGACGAAAAGTGTATATATGTGTGTGTGTACATGTAATCTCTTTTATTGGGCACTTAATTGAACTAAAGTTAATTGGATACAGTGTCAATATTATGGAGGGACATACAGTTTATTCTCGTTGATATAAAATTTGATGGAAATTGTCTCCAGGCATGTCAATCTATATGTCACTTCAAATCGATGTGGTAACGTTTACATGATCCCTAAAATTCATGTGCCTCAAAGCACAATATGACTGTCACATTACATTGAAGATAATAAATTATAATAATGCATTTATAAGATCTCTAAATATTTCAATGAACAAATAAAATCAAAAAGAATGAAATTTTTAAATAATATTCACCCCAAGAAAAATATTGTTTCTGATAAGTTTAAAAATAAAATTCACTATTTATTTTCTTTTGACAGAATGTTAGAAAAAGTATTCAAATATTATTGAAATTTTTACTCAATTATGATTGAAATACAAACTTTAAATTGAGGAAAAAATGGTTAGAAAATGTTTACAAGTTTCGGAAATAAATTATAACAAATATCCGAGTGTCTTTTATTGTCCAAATGGGTCAAAAAAAGATCGTTAAAAATTTTCAACAATAACTCGAGTGCAGAGCAATATTTTTTACTCATTTTTCTCTCAAATTAAAGTTCACATTTCGATCTTAATTTCCAGTAAATTTTAAATAATTCTCTGCAAATTCGATGGGTGAAAATATTCTCGTAAAATTAAAAGGGGAAAAAAGATTTAGAAACTCATTTCTAAAGCAATGTTACGTACGATTATTTAACACATATACAAAAAAAGAGTTGAACGAAAGTGAGAGAGAGAGAAAGCAATTAATTAATTTTTCATTAGGATGCGAACAATAAAACGCATTTCAGCATAAGCTGTGGGGGATGGATGATGAGAGAGAAGAAGAGAGACTGAGAGAGAGAGAGAGAGAAAGAGAATCGTGTGAATCTACAGTTGTCTTGGTTGGTCGGAAACCCGGTCGATGCACCAACGACCAGGTTGGTCCAGGGTGGACCCCGGGATTCTGCGTTCAAGATAATCCTCTCCTCGGTTCTGTCATGGTTTTGTGGAAAGCGAGAAAATTGTATTGCGTGACTCCACCGCACAACTCGTTTTCTACCCTCGTCCTCTTCCATCAAAAAAAAAAAAAAGTGGAAAAAAAACTTACAAATTTAAACTAAAAACTACTCGATTAAATTTCTTTTCTAAGAAAAAGTGAAAAAAAAAATGAAATTAGAGTTTTATTTCATTCAAAAATTTTATTGTTGATTCAAAAAAAAAAATTTAAGAATGGCTCTGGTACCTTTTCGATCTAGTGGGGTAATGTGACACACACATGGGGTATTGTAGCCTAATACTGGGATAAATGTACACAGGGCTCGAACTAGGTCCGTAAATTTGCTACAAGTCTATAAAAGTCAGTTTTCTTTTAAAAAAAGGTACGTAAATCCCGTAAAGGTCGGTAAAAGTAATTTTTTTTAAAAAAAAAGGTCCATAAAGTCTATAATTTTGATAGAAAAAGGACAAAAAGTTCGTAAATTGTACCATATAATTTGATTAATTTTAGAGAAATTACAAATAATTGCAGAAATTCAATTATTTTTAAAAATAATAAAATTCTTCCCAGAAATTCAATTATGTTCAAAAATTTAAAAAAAATTCTGGTCAGAATTCTAATTATTTTAAGAAATAATTAAATTCTTATTCGAAATTCAATTACTTTCAAAAATTTTAATAAAATTCTGGGCAAACATTTAATTTTTTTTATAAATTTCTTCTAAATAATTCAATTATTTTCATAAATAATAACATTTTTACAGGGATTCAATTCTTCTGGAGAAATAAAATTCTTTTTAGAAATTCAATTATTTTTATAAATAATAAAACTCATTGCAGAATTTCAATTATTTTTAATGCAATTTTAATAAAATTCCTTATGAAGTTTAATTATTCTTAAAACTTTTATTAAAATTCTTCGAAAGAATTCAATTATTAAAAGATTTTTTGATAAAATTCTTTATAAGGATTCAATTTTCAGAAACATTCAATTATTAAATAAATTTTTTTTTTATCTAAATAATTAAATTCTAGTAGAATTTTTTAATAAAAACTTATTTATAACTAAATTTCACTTAAAATTTTTAAAAAATGTTGTTTTCAATTTTATTTCAAATTATTTTTTTGCAGTTTTTATTTTCTAATATTTATTTAATTGAAGAATTTTCGAACAATTGAAATTATGTAAAATTGAATTACTTTCATATAAAAATAAAAGTTTTTTAAAGAATTCAATTATTTACAAATTTTTTTATAAATTTCTTCGCAATAATTCAATTATATTCATAAATTTCCCTCAATTAAATAATTTTCAATTATGTTCAAAAATTTAATACGATTCTTGTCAATATTTCAATTATCTTTATAAATAATAAAATTCTTTGCAAAATTTCAATTATTTTCAAAAATTTCCTTTAATCAAATTATTTGTAATATCTACTACTTTAATAACATTTTCCAAAAAAATTCAATTATTTTCAAAATTTTTTAAAACATTCTTCAAAAAAAATTCAATTGTTTTCATAAATAAAAAATAAATTTAAAGAATGCAATTATTTTAAAAAATTTTAATACTTTTAATATTTTTTGAAATAATTGATTTTAAAATTTAATTATTATTATAAATAATAAAATTTCTAGAAAAAATTCAATTATTTTCAAAGATTTTGATAAAATTCTTCAAAAAAAATTCAATTATTTTTATAAATAATAAAATTTCTAGACAAAAATTCAATTATTTTGAAAAAAATTGTAAAAAATTCTTCAAAAAAAATTCAAATAATTTTATAAATAATAAAATTTCTCCAAAGAATTCAATTATTTTCCAAAAAATTGTGAAAAAATTCTTCAAAAAAATTCAATTATTTTCATAAATAATAAAATTTTTTATAGGGATTCAATTATGTTCAAAACTTTAAAACAATGCTTCTAAAAATTTCAATTATCTTTGTAAATAACCAAATTCATCTCCGAAATTAATTTTTTTCCAAAAATTTTAATAAAATTCTTTGCAAGGTTTCAATTATTTTCAAAAATCCTCTCTATTAAATAATTTTCAAAATATGAACTATTTTCATAAAATTTTCCAAAAGAATTTAATTATTCAAAAAACAATTTAATATAATTAATATTAAAAGCAATATAGCGTGAATTTTTAGAAATAATTGAATTTTGAAATTAATTTCGTTGAAAAAGTTTAATTGAATTTTTTTTATATTATTTGAAGTTTTTATTTTCTAATATATATTTAATTGAAGAAGAATTATGAATAATTGAAATTTCGTAAAATTGAATATTGTAAACAAATAAATTTGAAAAAATTGTCAAAGGATTTTTTCGAAAATTATTAAAACTAATTGCTTTGAAGAAGATCAAAAATAAATGGCACATGGGGTAAAATGGCAAACCGAATAAAAAATAAAAAGCCCAATAAAACAATTGAGTTTATAAAAATATAAATTCGATAGTTTTACGAAGGACACAAAGCACAATGTTTTTTAATTCAAAACATATTGAGAGAAAAATAAATTTAATGAATTTTCGAAAGAGAATTGGAACAGCGTACTTTTCGAAAAATTTACGATGCATTCGTAAAGGATGTATATATACGTTCATTGCTTCCGAAAGTTGATCCTGGAGACCGATATATATATTTTTTTCTTCTTCTGTCGTGAGATCGGTTCCATTCTAAAAGTCGACGTGACGACAATTCACGATCAGAAGCTTATTGTACGAAAAAGTCGAACGAATTGTAAACCGATTCGCCGCCGTGACCCTTCAACGACGCGCGGCTGGCTGTACGCTTATCCCAACTCAATTTTTACTCTAATATGGAATTTAGAGCCAAGACGTGATAAAAGCGACAAATTTTGACGTTGAAAACAAAAATTGTACATTTATATTGCGGTGAAAAATTCTTTGCGAAATAAAAGACTTTCTGACGTCGGTATTTTAATTTTTGACTATGATGAGAGTATGTTGATGATAGTAATCAAAAGAAGAAATTTGATTTTCCATTTGTAAAAAAGAAAATGTAGAAGTAAAATAATTTTTTTTTTTTTTTGAATTGAGAATAAAAAATGACTGTGACACAGCAACTAAGCTTGGGAAAATGAACAGCAAAATGTATATCTCTCTCTGAATATATACTTAAGAGAAGATTTTACTTGAGATTTCTCAAACGTACGTACAGTAGATAAAGTGAAATTTTGGTGGAGGGTCTCTCTAGTAACGTTTGCATATTTAGTGAAACTATAAGAGCATTATGCGTACCCGTTCCAACGTTAATGTACGTGTTATTGTTCTCCTCGGTCGCTCCATTTCTGCAATATTCCAATATCGTAAAATTGTACCCCTATCAGATCTGAAATATCACGTATGGAAATGGCGTGGTCCAAATTATTCAACGAGGCTTTTGAAATTGCTCATATATCAGATTTGGATATTATAGAAAGTCCCGCACGTTGTTTCCGTGTATTGCGGAAAATTGAATATAAAAACATTGACTTTAATATTAGAATGGCAAAATCGTTGATAGAGATTATTTATTTAATTTAATATCAATATTATTATTTTAAAAAAGATATTCTCTTTTTAATTAGTAACTATAATAATAACAATAAACTATATTTATAGAATTTTTATCATTTTAAATAATTAAAAACATTTTCAATCTCTTATTGAATTTCATTCAATTCACATTGCTATTTTAATTAATAGAATGAATTATTACTTAAATAAAATTTTCTCTCAATAATAGTTCTGTCTATCAATCAAATTGTTAATTAATATAAAAAAATAATTAAAAATCATTCGAAATTGTGAAAATATTTCAGAAAAATAATACGAATTAGTTTCCGAGAAATTAATAAAAATGTTTCACTCACATTTTCCGATGATTTTGATCAAAATGAAACTTGAACATTATTAGTGTTTTCTCGGAAACGTGTTAATATTTTTCCTTCTTTTTTGACTTAAATTAAAGCTTATAATTCAAGCTTTAATTTAAGACGAGAATACAAAATAAATATTAATCCGTTTCCGAGAAATCACTAAAAATGTTTCACTACCATTTTTCGATGATTTTGATCAAAATGATACTTGAACATTTTTAGTGATTTCTCGGAAACGGTTTATCATATTTATTGTTTTTTTGTCTTAAATTAAAGCATATAATTCAAGCTTTAATTTTAGATGAAAATACAAAATAAATATTAATCCGTTTCCGAGAAATCACTAAAAATGTTTCACTACCATTTTCCGATGATTTTGATCAGAATGATACTTGAACATTGTTAGTGATTTCTCGGAAACGGATTGATATTTATTTTGTATTTTGGTCTTAAATTAAAGCTTGAATTATAAGCTTTAACTTAAGACAAAAAAACAAGAAAAATATTAATCCGTTTCAGAGAAATCAATAAAAATGTTTTACTACCATTTTCCGATGATTTTGATCAAAATGATACTTCAACATTTTCAGTGATTTCTCGGAAACGTATTGATATTTATTTTGTATTTTGGTCTTAAATTAAAGCTTGAATTATAAGCTTTAACTTAAGACAAAAAAAACAAGAAAAATATTAATCCGTTTCCGAGAAATCAATAAAAATGGTTCACTACCATTTTTTGATGATTTTGATCAAAATGAGACTTCAATACTTTTAGTAATTTTTCAGAAACGGATAAAGATTTTTCCTGTTGTTTGATCTGCAATTAAAGTTTGGGTGTCAATAATACTATAATGCAAAAATAAAAAGTTTCCTTAGAGATTTTATAAGTTTTATTGCTAATTAAACAAACTGTTCAAAAATCGAAAAATAATCGAAATTTTTCTTTCAGATATTAAGTGCTCTAATTTTTTAAAACAACAATAAATATTTAATAGAAAACTATTTTTAAAACACATTAGTATAATAATTAACTTAAGACCAAAAAACAAAAAAATGTTAATCCGTTTCCGAGAAATTACTAAAAATGTCCAAGTATCATTTTGATCAAAATCATCGGAAAATGGTAATGAAACATTTTTACTGATTTCTCGGAAACGGGTTAAGATTTTTCCTGTTTTTTGGTCTTTAATTCAAGTTTATAACAATCTGTATCTAGAAAAAATTTAGTGCAATTTGTTTTTAAGCCTTGCAAATATTATAGTACTAAAAATCCTTATGAAGAAATTCACCAGTTTTTCGATTTTTGCCCAAAATTTGTAATTGCGGGAAAAATTTATAAAAATCAATGTAAATTTTTGTAATTTATGTCGCAGTAACAGTGATATCTAAGCTTTAATTTAAGACCAAAAAGCAAGAAAAATGTTAATCCGTTTCCGAGAAATCACTAAAAGTGTCCAAGTCTCATTTTGATCAAAATCATCCGAAAATGGTAGTGAACCATTTTTATTGATTTCTCGGAAACGAATAAAGATTTTTTCTGTTTTTTAGTCTTAAATTAAAGTTTGGGTTTTTAATAATACTATAATGCAAAACAAAAAAGTTTTCTCACAGATATTATAAATTTTCCTATTAATCAAACTAACTGGTATAAAATCGAAAAATAATCGAAATTTTTTTTAAGAAATTAAGTGCTACAATTTTTTAAAGCGTCAAAATAAATTTGTTGGTCAATTTTTTTCAGACACAACTTATTATAAACTTGAATTTAAGACCAAAAAACTAGAAAAATTTTAATCTAATTCTGAGAAATCACTAAAAAAGCTTCACTACCATTTTCCGATGATTTTGATAAAAATGATACTTGAACATTTTTAGTGATTTCTCGGAAACGTGTTAATATTTTTCCTGTTTTTCGGTCTTAAATTAAAGCTTGGATTCCATCAATACTGTAATGCAAAACAAAAAATTTTTTAACAGATTTTGTTAATTCTAATACTAATTAAACAAACTGCTTCAAAATCGAAAAATAATCAAAATGTTTCCTCAAGAATCAAAGTCTTATATTATTTCTTGTTATTTGTTTAAATTAAATTAGTCTTTTTTGTAGTATTTTTTGAATTTAGGAAGATAAATTTTTGAACGTCTAAGGTCGGTGTTAATGTCTGGCTTACGATAACTTAACACATACAACAAGCACCTAAGTCTCCCAAGCTGTTTCGGTAACTTGGCTATAACAATCGAAATCTCCTCTGTTCATTAACTATAAACTTGAATAGCTGTTTGGAAACTATAAAGTTAATTCATGCGAAATGTTCCCTTCACTTTGAAATCCTATAATTTGACAATATTATTAGTATTCAATCATTAAAGTTTAATATCATCTCTAGTAATAATAATAATAATTAGAACGTAAATTAAAAAAGAAAATAAATACTTATTGCATAATTCACAGTTTAACCAAACTTAGAAAAGAATATGAATTAGTTCAAAATTTTGCAAATACGTTCCTTAATATACTTATTAACTGGGGTGAAAGTTTCAGAAATCTTCACATTGGCAAAAATTAAAAAATAATCATTTCAATTTTAATATCTCGTTTGCTAGTAATGCAACTGTTTTGAATTTTTTTCCTTTACTGATTCATATCAAAAGGAATAGTTTCTCAAAATTTGAAGAAAATTAATTTTCGTCTGCTTGTAAAAATTTGTTGTAAAAATTTTTGTTTATTTTAAATATTAAAAATTAGTGAGAGTGTCAGTGGATATTTTAATTTAGTAATTTTAACATTTCTAGGACATTATTTAACAAGTAGTTCCTAAATGTTTTAAGTGTGGATATTACATTTTAATGAACGTCTTCATGGTTAGATGAGTTTTAATGAGCACGAGCCCAACAGCATTTATTACAAGACAGATCATTTTTTTTCTTCTTAATAATTTCTATAATACCCGTTCCTCTCGAGTCTTAGCTCGAGGTGCTACATGAGATTTTTTTATTTATGACGTTCATGAACATGTTCTCATACATAAAAGAAAATTATACGTATGTTTATGTATACTATATAAGAGTCACAGGAAGGCGTGGGAATTTAAAGGAAACGTTAGCAAAAGGGTTGTTGCGTAATATTCTAATAAAGATGCGGGTACAGAGAATAAAAGTGTCCCTCGTCATATTTATAAAAAAAAATAATTATTAACTAACAATTTTTTTAAATATAATTCTTATTTATTTCCAGAAATAGATGTTTTTTTAATTGAGACTTTAGTTTTGAACATCTTGTACCAAATAAATTCTCGAAATTCTAATTTATACTTGAAAGGGAGATAATTAAAAATTAGCTGAGAATTAGTTTTTTAAAATTAAATTTTCTGCTAGAATTTCTTAGATAAAAAGAATTTAGATTTCAATAGAATTATATTTTTTTGAAAACATTTTCCTTTTTTTAAAAAAATACAATTGCTTAATAATTTGAGAGTAATATGACAATGTGAATGAAATCTAATTAGTGATTCATGTTTGGATAACAAAGAGACAACTTTATTTAATGAATTGCTTTCACGTTTACTTTTGATATTCTTGAAGCGTTCGATTTTCCCGACTTTGTCCAATCAACCTGAGTTTCCAAGCAGAGTAGCGAAGGCCATTTAAGCCACTGTTCAATTTAATCAATTTCGATTAACTTTGATAAAGAGAAACAAGCGTCTGTTTTCATTTTGAAAAAAAAAACATTTTTTCTTTTTACAAACGAACAATTTTTTAGTTAGATATTTTTTACAGGAAATTCATTCAAAGTTATCATGATTCTGCCCTAAGACCAAGGAAGTGGGAAATTATTAGCTAGTTTTAAAGAATATTTTAGAAATTACTAAAGCACTTTTTTCTTTAAAATTTTAATAAACCAGAAAACAAGAAAACCATTTATAAGTTTCTGAGAAATCACTAAAAATGCTTCATTACCATTTTCCGATAATTTTGATCAAAATAAGGCTTGGGACACTTTTAGTGATTTCTCAGAAACTTATTAATGGTTTTCTTGTTTTTTGGTCTTAAATTGAAACTTGGATTCCAAACATATTGTAATGCAAACAAAAAATATTTCCTCGTAGATTTTATAAATTTTACTACTATTAAACAATATGTGAAAAACTCAAAAATTTATTAAAATCCTTCTCCGAAACATTAAGTGCGATAACTCTTGAACAGATTAATACATATTTGTTAGACAATTTTTCATCAATACAGATTAGTATTAGCTTTAATTTAATACCATAAAAGTAAAAAAATATTAATCCGTTTCCGAGAAATCACTAAAAATGTTTCATCACAATTTTTCGATGATTTTCACAATAATGCTACTTGAACATTTTTAGTGATTTCTCGTAAAAGCTGTAATATTTTTCTTGTTTTTTGATGTTAAATTAAAACTTAGGCTACAATAATTAGTATAATGCAAAAATAAAAATGTTTCACAGAGATTTTTTAAGTTTTGCTACTTATTAAACAAACTGTTAAAAAATCGAATTTCTTCTTTAAGTTATTAAGAACTATAATTTCTCAAAGCGTCAAAATAACTTTGTGGGACAATTTTTTTGCAACACAGATTAGTATTGGCTTCAATTTAAGACCAAAAAAGTCGAAAAATATTAATCCTTTTCCGAGAAATCACTAAAAATGTTTCATCACAATTTTTCGATGATTTTCACAATAATGATACTTGAACATTTTTAGTGATTTCTCGAAAACGAGTTGATATTTTTCTTGCTTTTTGGTCTTAAATTAAACCTTAGATTTCAATAACTACTGTAATGAAAAAATAAAAATGTTTTTCACAGATTTTTTAAGTTTTGTTACTAATTTAACAAAATTTTCAAAAATATAAAAATAATCGAAATTTTTCTTTGAGGTATTAAGTACTATATCTTTTTCAAGTGTAAAAATAAAGTTGTTAGACAATTTTTTTTAGATACATACTATAATAAGATTCAATTTAAGACCAAAAAACAAGAAAAATATTAATCCGATTCTGAGAAATCACTTAAAATGTTTCACTACCAATTTCCGATGATTTTGATCAAAATGAGACATGAACATTTTTAGTGATTTCTCAGAAACGGTTAAAGATTTTTCCTGTTTTTTTGGTCTTAAATTAAAGCTTGGATTCCAGTAATACTATAATATAAAACGAAAAAGTTTTCAAACAGATTTTATAAGTTTTGCTACTAATGGAACAAATTATTCAAAAATCAAAAAACACTTGAAATTCTTTCTTAAGATATTAAGTGCTATAATTTTTCAAATCGTCAAAATATATTCTTTTAACAACTTTTACGGTCAAAAGATTATTATAAGCTTCAACTTAAGACCAAAAAACAAGAAAAATATTAATCCGTTTCCGAGAAATCACTAAAAATGTTTCACTACCAATTTCCGATGATTTTGATCAAAATGATACTTGAACATTTTTAGTGATTTCTCGGAAACGAATTAATATTTTTCTTATTTTTTGGTTTTAAATTGAAGCTTAGACATTTTGATCAAAATGACACTTAAACATTTTTAGTGATTTCTCGGAAACGAATTAATATTTTTCTTGCTTTTTGGTCTTAAATTAAACCCTAGATTCCAATAATAATATAATGTAAAACGAAAAAGATTTTTTTACTTTTGCTACTCATTAAACAAACTGTTGAAAAATCGGAAAACAATAAAAAATCTTCTTTAAGATATTAAGTGCTACAATTTTTCAAAAGATCAATATATATTTTATAGAAAACTATTTTAATCCCAAATTATAATAATCTTCAACACTTTTCTTTTTGTTCAAAATTTTAATAAACAATTATTTAAATATTTTTAGTTACTTAAATTTTTGTTTTTCAAATTAAAATTAATATTAATTTCTCCTCAGTAATTAATTAAGCTCAAGTCAGATTCCAATTTTCAAATGCTTGGATTCACAAAAGCCTCTTTGTTGAGGGTATATAATAAAACGCAAGAAGTTTTGTAATGCCATATAAAAAGAACCTCAATGGTTTTGACAAAATGAAATTGCATCGTGTCGCGTAATATATTCGACGAGATGCAATTTATTTGACATAAACTCGTGTATTAGTGTGTACATGTATATCAAGATAATAATGACACCATTCGTATTGAGATAAAGCGAGAGAAATTACGCTCGTTTATTTATGGCAAAAATAAAAAAAAACAGAGAGAGAGAGAATAAGAATTTCAGGACAGTTCATCAACTCGACAAACGACAATTGCATTTCATATTTATCGTTTTCAATGAAAATTATATTCCTCTTCGAGGTAGATTAAAATCCGATATTCCAACATGAATTTTAAAAAAATGCACGATTGCCAAGAATCGAAAACGCTAAAGACAATATCTTCATAAATTTAGTGAAATCAATTTTTTTCGTGGTAAAAAAAAATTTGAATAACAAAAAAATATTAATAACAATAATAATAATAATAATAATAATAAAGAATAATAATAGTAATAATAATAATAAAAATAATAATAATAAAAATAATAATAATAATAAAAATGACAATAGTAATAAAAATAATAGTAGTCAGGATCATAATAGTAAAATAGTAATAACACAATTATCATTTTTATTATTGAATGTAATAATTTGAAGGGTGATATATTTTGGATTTTCGAAATGAAAGAGAATAAAGAAGAGGTTTAAAAAGGGAAATTTCTTTATGAAATCAAATTCTCAAGCTCTCTTTCCAATATATATAAGAGACTCCACCCATAGTGCACGGATTGCTCGAGGAAATCAGCAGTTTCTCCCCTGGAATATCATCCTCATCAAGCTATATAATACCTTCTATGCCAAACTCTTCCTTTAGTCCTGCTTTTTCTTCTAAAAACGATAAGACCGCTTTTATCGGAATCGCATGTATACATTTTCGACTTTATCCCCATTTTCTCTCCAAAGATATGAGATCACGTTTCAATATAAATTTATAGCGTAATTTCTATCTCCTCTTTAATCTTATTTATTCATTTCGTATTTTTCAAAAAAAAAAATTGAAAATTTATATTTTATTTTTTTTCCCTTCTATTCACAATAAATATTATTTCTATTTGAACATTTCTTTTAAGAAATATTGTTTTCTTGATATTTACGGAAAACTATGTTCTATATGATTTTTGAAAAACAGTGCTGAAAAATAAATATTAGAAAAAAATATTTATACCTGAATGAATTTTAGACATATTTTACAATTTTTTTTTTTTTTGAGAAATTAATTAATCTAGAATTATCAGTGAGTCAAAAAATTATTATTGGAAGCAGAATTTTATGTACTTTAATTTGAGACCAGAAAGATTAAAAAATATTAACAGCTGAACGAAGTAGAGCAAAAAATACTTCAGCATTTTCAGTGATGTTTTTGGCCTAAAAAAGTACAGCTACATTTTTTTTATATTCTTCGAACACGTGAATATTTTTTAAAATTCTTGTTCTTAAATGAAAACTAAGGCATTAGAGTAAATAATAAATAAAATCAAATTTGTTTATAACTTTTTCTTAGATTTTTATACCGATTTAAACATGTCCAACAAAAATGAAAAAAGTAGTCAAATTTGTTTGATAAACTAATTATTTCTGATTGGCTTTTCAAAGAGTCATAAAATACTTTAACAGAGGTCAATCGACGCAAAATTTTATAAATTTTTATTAGAGACCAAAAAATTAAAAAAATATTAAAGTCTTTCTAAAACACGACAAAAAATGTTCAACTATATTTTTAGCATAATTTTTAACAAAAAGGTGCTGCAAAGTTTTCTGTCATATTTTCCAAATCCATGAATATTTTTCAACTTTCTTGGTCTTTAATTAAAGCTAAGGCATTACAGTAAATAATTTTCGCAAAAAAAATTTTCTTTATTTCTGTTTTTCTAGATTTTTACACCGAGTTAAACATGTTCAACAAAAATGAAAAAACTGGTAAAATTTTTTTGCAGACTTTTTATTTGAAATTGCCATTCTAGTAAGTCAAAAAGTAAATAAATATAGGTCATTCGACGCAGAATTTCATAAGCTTTATTTAGAGACCAAGAAATTAGAAAAATATTAAATGGTTTTGAAAATAGAACAAAAAACGTACAACCATCTTTTTTGCATAATTTTTATCAAAAGAGTTCTGCTACATTTTTTGTAATATTTTTCAAACCCTCAAATATTTTTTTACTTTCTTGGACTTAACTTAAATCTAAGGCATTACAGTAATCTATTTTCGAAAAAAAAATGTTATTTATAACTTTTTTTTTAGATTTTTACACCGAATTAAACGTGTTCATCAAAAATGAAAAAAATGCTAAAATTTTTTTGCAGACTTTTTATCTAATATTAGCTTTCTAGTAGGTCAGAAATTAAATAAACATAGGTCAATCGACGCAGAATTTCATAAGCTTTAATTAGAGACCAAGAAGTTAAAAAAATATTAAATTCTTTTCAAAATAGAACAAAAAAAGTACAACTATCTTTTTAGCATAATTTTAAACAAAAAGGTGCTGCTACTATTTTGATAATATTTTTCGAGCCTGTAAATACATTTTGACTTTTTTTGAACCTAAATTAAAACTAAGAATATAGTGAATAATTCTTCAAAACGTATAGTAAAATTTGTTTGCAGACACTTTTTATCTGAAATTTGCTTTTTAAAAAGACAAAAGGACCTTAAAAATAGGTCATTCGACGCAGAATTTTATAACCTTTAATTTGCGAGCAGGAAGATAAAAAAATATTAAAGCGTTTCGAAGATACAATCAAAAAAATTCATCTATCCTTTTTGTATAATTTTAAACAAAAGAGTTCTGCTTCATTTTGTGCAATATTTTTCGAGCACGTGAATATTTTCTAATTCTTTTGGCCTTAAATTAAAATTATTATCACAGTGAATACTTTTCTACGAAAAAAATTTTTTTATAACTCTTTTTTTAGATTTTCACACAAAGTTAAACATTTTTTGTAAAAATGAAAAACGTAATAAAATTTTGTTAGAAACTTTTTATCTGATATTGGCTTTTCCAGAAGTCAAAAGTACTTAAATTTAGGTCATTCGAAGCTGAATTTTATAGGCTTTAATTTGAGACTAAAAAGCTTGAAAAAAAAAATTAAAGGATTCCCAAAGTATAGAAAAAAATATTACAGCATTTTTTATTTTTTTTTGTCCAAAAAAAGTCGACTGTATTTTTGAAAATATTTTTCGAATACGTGAATATTTTTTGACTATTTTGGTCTTTAATTAAACATTTGGTTACTGTGATAAATTTTCATAGAGAAAAATTTTTTTAATTACAAATTCACATTTTTTTCCTTTAAAAATATTGGTAAAATTGTTTTTTTTTGTGATACGGACATAATTTTATTTGTAATTTTGGAGAACCTAAATTTTTATGACTAGAAATGGTGTTAAAATTAAAAAAAATAGAGCTCCAGAGAGGTATCACTTATGATTGTGTAGTACTGGAGTTAAACTCTAGAATTGGAGTCTACATGTCAGTGAAAACTGGCCACTCGCCAAAGAAGCACTCTCACGACATCGTTCTCTTTCAACAACTCCCTCTGGTTCCCTTTAGTGAGTTCCTCTTTTTTTCATGTTTTCGATCCAGTAAACCAAGGTGTGGTGGCAAACTGCCTGATAAAATCGAAATAAACTCGTACTCCAGATAGAACATAAGTTCGTAACAATGTATAGAAATTCGATGCATCTTCAACTATTTACCAAATCAGACAAAATAAATAATAAACACTAAAAGGAAACAAATATTTTTCTCCAAGAAAAAATTAAATAAATATATTTTCTATTTTCTTGAAATAAAAATTTTCGAACTTTAGAATTTCAATTAATATAATTTAATAAATTTCTTTTTCTTACTTTAGTTTCGAATAATAATTTAATCTTGTCCACTTTATCCCATAGGATTTTGAAATTATGACAATAAATGTTTCACTACCACTTTACGATTATTTTAAACAAGATGATACTTGAGCATTTTTCGTGATTTCTCAGAAACTGACAAATATTTTTCTTGTTTCTTGGTTTTAAATTAAAACTTAGGCTTCAATAATTACAATAAAGCAAAAATAAAATTGTTTCTCACAGATTTTATAAGTTTTGCCACTAATTAAACAAACTGTTCAAAAATCGAAAAATAATCGAAATTCTTCATGACGTATAAAGTACTATAATTTTTCCAAGTGTCAAAATAAAGTTGTTAGACAATTACTTTTACATACATATTATTATAAGCTTTAATTTAAGACCAAAAAACAAGAAAAATATTAATCCGCTTGCGAGAAATGACTAAAAATGTTTCACTACCATTTTCCGATAATTTTGATCAAAATGATACTTGAATATTTATAGTGATTTCTCAGAAACAAATTAATATTTTTCTTGTTTTTAGGTCTTAAATTAAAACTTGGATTCCAAAAATACTATAAAAGAAAACGAAAAAGTTTTCTCATATAGTTTTTATAAGTTTTACAACTAATTAATTAATCAAACTATTTTAAAAATCGAAAAAATACTGGAAAGTCTTTCTTAAGATATTAAGTGCTATAATTTTTCAAATAATCAAAATATATTCTTTCAACAACCTTTACAGGCAAAAGATTATTATAAGCTTTAATTTAAGACCAAAAAATAAGAAAAATATTAATCCGCTTGCGAGAAATCACTAAAAATGTTTCATTACCGTTTTCCGATGATTTTGATCAAAATGATACTTGGACATTTTTAGTAATTTCTCGGAAACAGTTTAAGATTTTTCCTGTATTTTTGGTCTTAAATTAAAGCTTAGCTTCCAGTAATACTCTAATATAAAACGAAAAAGTTTTCGCACAGATTTTTTAAGTTTTGCTACTAATGGAACAAATTATTAAAAAATCAAAAAATAGTTGAAATTCTTTCTTAAGATATTAAGTGCTATAATTTTCCAAATCGTCAAAATATATTCTTTTAACAACTTTTATAGTCAAAAGATTCTTATAAGCTTCAATTTGAGACCAAAAAATAAGAAAAATATTAATCCGTTTCCGAGAAATCACTGAAAATGTTTCACTACTAATTTCCGATGATTTTGATCAAAATGACACTTGAACATTTTTAGTGATTTCTCGGAAACGAATTAATATTTTTTTTTATTTTTTGATTTTAAATTGAAACTTAGGCTTCAATAATTGCTGTAATGCAATAATAAAAATGTTTTTCACAGATTTTATAAGTTTTGTTACTAATTAAACAAGCTGTTCAAAAATCGGAAAATAATCGAATTTCTTCTTCAAGATGTTAAGTACTATAATTTTTCAAAGCGTCAAAATAACTTCATTAGGCAATTTTTTTCAGACACATATTATTATAATCTTGAATTTAAGATAAAAAAATAAGAAAAATATTAATAAAATTCTGAGAAATCACTACAAATGTTTCATTACCATTTTCTGATGATTTTGATCAAAATGAGACTTGAACATTTTTAGTGATTTCTCGAAAACGGATTAATATTTTTCTTGCTTTTTGGTCTTAAATTAAAGTTTAAATATCACTGTTACTGTGACTTAAATTACGAAAATTTACCTTGAATTTTATAAATTTTGAAATAAATTAAACATTTGGGGCAAAAATTTAAAAACTGACGAATTTCTGCATAAGGATTTTTGGTGCTATAATATTTGCAAGGTTCAATAATAAATTGCGATAAATTTTTTTCAGATACAGAATGTTGTAAGCATTAATATAAGACCAAAAAACAAGAAAAACATTAATATGTTTCTGAGAAATCACCAAAACAGTTTCACTACCATTTGGCGATGATTTTGATCAAAATGAGACTTGGACATTTTTTAATGATTTCTCGGAAACGTGTTAATATTTTCTTTGTTTTTTGGTCTTAAATTGAAGCTTTTATTCCAATAATATTTTTCTCCAAGAAATATTGAATATTTTTACGAAATAAAAATTTCCCAACTTTAGAACTTAAATGAATTCAATATTTTTTTTTTTCAATTTAGTTTCGTATAATAATTTAATCTGATCCATTTTATCCCATATGGGTCATATCAATTTACCCCTAAATTTACTTAAGACGCTTTAAGATTGAAATGAACGTTACAAAAAAGAAAAAAAAATACGAAATCAATCACAAAGGAAAATTGAGATTTGATTTTCTGACACTTTCCATTCCATTACGTTAGGAGTCACATTACGGGTGCAATTTCATCTGCTATTGCACCAGAACACACCCTATTCTTTTTTTTTCCCTCGTTACTTGCGCATGACACTACTTAACCCCTATGCAATGATAATCACCCTCTCTTTGTCTATTTTAGTTTCACTTTATACTCGACTTTTTCATATAAAATTGCAAACGAGCATTCTTTTGCGAAAAAAATTTCCATTTCAAGGAACTATTCATTTTTCCCCTTTTAATAATAATAATAATAATAATAATAATAATAATAATAATAATAATAATAAAAATCTATTGTATCTGAGGAAAAAATTTTTCCTGAATAGAAAAATTCAGAAAAATAGTTTTTAGAAATAAAAGAAAATGGGGTAAAATGGCACATTTTGTAATGTGTTAAAAAATTTTCTCTTATCTGGAAAAATGGTTTAAGAAGTCATTTTTGAAACATCGCGGAAAAAATATAGATAAGGAAGGGGGTGAATGTTACACTTTACAGTCGAGTAAACTTTATCTCGAAGGGAATAAAATCTTATCATTCGCAAGTGGCAGAAAAGTCAATTTAAAAAAGTATTTCCACTTGTACAATTAGAAATGAAAGAAAAAGAAAATTTAAGAGCAAATGGGGTGAAGTGGTATAGACATGGGGTAAAAAGTAGAATAACAAAGTTAAGTAAAATTTATCACCGAAAAGAAATCTTTTTATTGACCAAGAAAGTGGATTTTTCATGACGCAAGAATAGATATTCACTGAGTGTAAAAGTTTTTTTCTCTTCTTTTTTTTTTTTTTTGCTTTTAGCAATAGGGCAATCTGCGACATCCCTGAAGGGAGTGTAACTACTTTTTTTTATCAAACGGCTCCACTATATAGTGGAGCAACCCCTTGTATAAGGCAACTCCCAACATTCATAATATACGTTGACCTCGATTCCACGGCACGATGGTATCTGGGTCGAATTCGCAAGGTACATAAATGCATAAGCAACCTTAATAAATCAATATATAGATATGTATGTTTTGCAAGCGACGCTTGTGCCATTCCTAATTGATGGAGGAATTTAATCGTAATGACTTCTTTTTTCACACCCTTCCTATCGATTTAAGATTCAAATAATCCAATCAAGGTGATATTAGAATCATAAAATATGGGGTAATATTGCATACTGAATTATTTATTTTTAATAAGACTTTAGTATTTCAGTTTTCCCTCAAGTAATATCGGGGTAATATTACACATTATGTATCTGATATTTAGAGGAGTAATTAGGGACTAGGGGAATTATTAGGGGTAAAAGGGGTAAAATTAGGAAGGTAATAAGAGTAGCTGTAATATTAGGGGTAATAGGTAATAAAAAAATAGCTATCGAAAAATTAAACTTGACGACCAAAAAATTCGTTTTAGACGCTTCAAAAAACTAACAAAAATCCCATTCGATATTTTATTTTCCTGACAATTTTTTTCCGTGTCTGAAATCTAAAAAAAGTATCCAAATAGTAGCATAATGTAGAAAAAGTAGTAAATAGTAGCTTCTAATAAAAGAGTGCGA
Source organism: Leptopilina syphax (assembly GCA_032872505.1). Classification (NCBI taxonomy): domain Eukaryota; kingdom Metazoa; phylum Arthropoda; class Insecta; order Hymenoptera; family Figitidae; genus Leptopilina; species Leptopilina syphax. The sequence goes on along the minus strand of CM065471.1, from coordinate 34,667,515 downwards.
AGCCTGAGATTAATGAAAATAAAAAATTATTCCTTAAGAAGTGACTTTGACATTTACACGTTATTTATTTTTTTCCTGAATATTTAAAATCAATATGTGTGAGTTTTTTACGTGTAAAAGAAACATTAAGCTTGACTGGCGCATGGAGTGTAATTTTCTTTTTTTTAACACTTATTCTTGGCACGAGACTGTGAAAAAAGAAATTTCTTTCTCTCTTTCGTAACGACGAAAAGTCGTTTAAGTTTTGTTTGTGCGCGTGAAAAGATGACTTTTTTTTGCCTTTCAGCATAACTGGAACAAGCTTGATAAATACTCGTTACTAAACTACGAAAGAGAGAGTCTGTCATATATTTATGAATTCTCGTCAAATTTACTGAGATTTTTTTTTTTGTTGGCGTTTATTTATATTCATCTTCTCTTTCATCTACTCTAGTTTTTTTCATTATATGCATAATCTACTTTAGAGCTCTGGGAAAAATAAATCATTGCCCATTAAAAATAATAATGTGCCTTATCGTATTATGCAAGAAAAATTTTCCTTTTTTCTTTTCTGTATATTGTACTTTTGATTGGATGAAATAATTTTTATTTCTATAAATTATTATACAGTAATTAAGAATATAAATCTTAGGTTTAAATCTCAAAATATATGTGACTGAAAATAAATTTTCAGGTCTTGAAAACGATAAATAAAACGAAAATTTTCAGAATTCACCGGTTGTTGCTATAGATTCCTGCACCGACATTTACCGACACTTTTTAGCTTAGACTTAAACCATAGGAGGGAGAGCTGTGATTATTCGGACGAATAAATAAATTTCTGGTACTAAAATCGATAAATAAAACGAAAAGTTTCAGTATTTGGTTCTATCAACAGATTCCTGCACCGACATTCACCGACACTTTTTAGCCTAGACTAAAAACCACAGGAGGTCTGTACTGAACAGTGTCGGTAAATGTTGGTGCAGGAATCTGTAGATTAAACTAGCTCTAAAATCCCCAAATAAAGTTCGAAGTACAATGTTTAGCTATAAAATCCGTAATGGAACAGTAAATAGACTGAAAATTACAAGAGACTTAAAAATTTTGTACATTAGTTTGAAAACCCTTAAAGACAATCTCAAAATGACTCTAGAAAATTAGAAATTTCTCTAAAATCGTCAAATATGAACGAAAATTACAAAATTCCCTTTGAGATTATCAACGGAAACATATAGGATACCAAGAAAATAATGTCTTAATAAAACTGAATAGCCAGTGGATGTAAATCGAGTGTCTTCGTATGCCGACCAAGTAGACCAGGTGTACGGTTAATTACCTTTTCTACTAAGCTTTGTATGAACTTATTTCCTCATTAAGAGGCAAGGTTAGAGAGAGAGAGAGAGATAGAATGAGAAGAAGACAGAGAGGAATGGGAATCTCGTTAATGAGCAAGGTTGAAGGACGGTTCACGTTATGCTGATTTACTTATCGCCTGGTAGTTCCGGCTAATGCGCTTATCTCTCCTGACTGCACCAACAGCAGTAGAATTAAATTCTCAAAACGGATATAAATACACACGACAATATTATCTACTTTACCCCGTTTTAATGTTTGACAGATAAACAAAAAAATTGGGATTATTTTGATTCTTTAATTTCCAGTTCACTTTGTAATTAGTTGGAGTAAAAATACTTTTGAATTTAATATAGAAAATTTAATTGATTGGTTAAAAAGATTTAAGGTAAATAATTTTATCTGTTTGCTCTTTAATGATGAAAGTCTCCAACCTAAATTGAGCCTTGAGCGAGTCTTAAGATTTAGGAGAGTTTTTAGCATCAACTAAGTCTTGAGCCTTGAGCGAGTCTTAAGCTTTAGGAGTGATTTTAGCTTTAACCAAGTCTCGAGCCTTAAATGAGCCTTGAGCATTAAGGAAGTCTTGAGTGAGTATTAATCTTTAGAAGTGTTTTTAGATTTAACCAATTGTCGAGCCTTAAATGAGCCTTAAGGGAGCCTTGAGGGAGTTTTAAGCTTTAGGAGAGTTTTTAGCTTCAACTAAGTCTCGAACCTTAATTGAGCCTTGAGCGAGACTTAAGCTTTAGGAGAGTTTTTAGCTTCAACCAAGTCTTGAGCCTTAAATGAGCCTTGAGCCTTAAGGTAGCATTGAGGGAGTCATAAGCTTTAGGAGAGTTTTTAGCTTCAACCAAGTCTTGAGCCTTAAGGAAGCCTTGAGGGAGTCATAAGTTTTAGGAGAGTTTTTAGCTTCAACCAAGTCTTGAGCCTTGAGTGAGTCTTAAGCTTTAGGAGTTTTTTTAGCTTCATCAAAGTGTCGAGCCTTAAGGGAGCCTTGAGTGAGTCTTAATATCTAGAAGTGTTTTTAGCTTTAACCAAGTATCGAGCCTTAAATGAGCCTTGAGCCTTATGGTAGCCTTGAGCGAGTCTTAAGCTTTAGGAGAGTTTTTAGCTTCAACCAAGTCTTGAGCCTTGAGTGAGTCTTAAGCTTTAGGATTGTTTTTGGCTTTAACCAAGTTTCGAGCCTTAAATAAGTCTTGAGCCTTAAGGGAGCCTTGATAGTGGATTTAAAAAATGATAGTGGGATTTCTACTTTATCGACAAGTGGTAACTTATCAACGATGTACAAAAAGGTTATTTCACTTCCGACTTGAGAAAACTGGTACTAATTTCAACCCACACACAAATTGTTTGAAAAACTTCAAAAAACCTCAAAGTACACACGCACAAAGACAACTTGAATAAAAACTAGGTTACATTAAGCAAAAAGAAAGGGGGAAAAATGCAAAAACAAGAAAATTAGAAGCCGAAAGCCGGGTGAAATTCCACAAAAGCCTCTAAAAGCTTGTTCTTTAAAAACTAGATATAATGAAAGTTGTAGAATGTTTCTCGGACAAGAACTCACATTAAACAATCCTATCTCGACGCAGAGGAGCGATAACAGGATTTTCTTCATCGCCACACGGAAAAGTTTTCCTGTGAAAAGAAAAGGCAATGTGCACTCTTAAAAGATTTTATAGGATGGAAGTGAAATCCGTAGAATTTTCAAGGGATGGTAAAAAGAAGACGAAGAAGAAGTAGAAGAAGAAGAAGAAGGAGAGGAGCCACCCTCCTCAATCCTCCTTCTTGGCGTACGAGGGTGCAAAATTTTCATGCTCCACAAGACTCCATAAAAACAAGGGAAAAAAAGAGGGGGCATTACGCAAATGAGAAGAAGAATCTTTTAAAAGAAGAGAATGAAGAAAAAGAGGAAGAAGATTATAGCCGCGAACTGATGTTTCCGCTATGAAAGAAATAATGGACTAATATATACACACATACATAAATATATATATATATATATATATATATATATATATATATATATATATATATATATATATATTTCACTGTATGTATCGTTAAAATGAAAATAAAGAAGAAGCAAAAAAGCAAATAAAAAGAAAAGTGCGCACAAAATAGATGAGCAAACAAAATGCTTCTCCATATAATGAACTACCACGTGCTGCAATTTAAACTTCACGAGCTCTTGCTATGCAAATATGAACAGCATACACGAGTGAAATTGAAAGCTTTCGAAGGGAACGTTAAATAAAGATAAAAAGCTCTTCTTTTAGTGAAAAAAAAAGAAAGAAGAAAAATCTAAACAATAAATCTGTTTCCAAGTTGGGAAAAAAAAATGTTTCCTCGATCCCATTGTTTTCAGTTATCAAGAGTGAAACAAATTTCAATAAAGAAGTTTTCTTTTAGACTATAACGACACCTCCACTCAACTTTTCAGAAATAATTGAACTTTCCAATCCAATATAACAATTTAAAAAAATATTCATAGATAAATTATTTTCAAAATCACTATATCTAAAAAAGGGTGTTATTTTCAGTACCAGAAATGTTAGTAACACTTTTAGAATAACATCCTAATTTAATAACTGTAAAACACGAAGATATCGAGTCGAAGACTCGGAGTGATCATTTTCTTCCTGATTTATACAATAATTACAGATGGCCCAGTGATAAAAATCATTGTTTTATATTATAACAATATTGTTACTCTAATATCTTCAAAATTATTTTCATCATTTCAATTTAATTATTATTTTCAAGAATTTTCAACTAAAATTCTTCTTTAAATCAATTAGTTTTAAATAGTTTTCGACAAAAATTCTTTGACAATTTTCAAATTCATTTGTTTACAATATTTAATTTTACAGAATTTCAATTATTTGTAAATTCTTCTTCATCTAAATATATAATAGAAAATAACTTCAAATAATATAAAAAAAAATTCAATTAAACTTTTTCAAAAAAAATCATTTTAAAATTCAATTATTTCTAAAAATTTACGCCATATTGCATTTAATATTCAATTATTACCTAAATTATTAACTAAAATTCATTTTTAAATAAATTTTTATTAAAAAATTCTACTAGAATTCAATGAAGAGATAAAAAAAAATTTATTGAATAATTGAATCTTTCTTAAAATTGAATTCTCATAAAGAATTTTATCAACTAAAATTTTTTAAATAATTGAATTCTTTCGACGAATTTTAATAAAGTTTTTAGAATCATTACACATTTTTCGGAAAATTTGATTAAAATTGTATTAAAAATAATTGAAATTCTTCCATGAGTTTTATTATTTATGAAAATAATTGAATTCCTAAAAATAATTTTGTTATTTGTGAAAATAATTGAATTTCTAAAAATAATTTTGTTAGGTATTTGTGAAAATAATTGAATTATTGCGAAGAAATTTATAAAAATTTTTTAAATAATTGAATTCTTTTAATGTATTTTAATAAAATTTGTAAGAATATTAACATTTTTTTGAGAAATTCGATTAAAATTGTATTACAAATAATTGAAATTCTACGATGAGTTTTATTATTTATTTTTTTTTTGGTCGAATTTTAATAAAATTTATAAAAATAATTACATTTTTCGAGAAATTTGATTGAAATTGTATTAAAAATAATTGAAATTCTGCGATGAGATTTATTATTTGTAAAAATAATTGAATCCCTATAAGACGAATTTTATTATTTTAAAAAATAATTAAATTTCTGCGAAAAATTTTATTACTTTTGAAAATACTTGAATTTCTGCAATAACTTGTAATTTCTCCAAAATTAGATTTTTTTTGTATTTTTAACTAAAATTCTTCTATAAATCCATTATTTTTAATTATTTTCGAAAAAGTTTTTTGAGGATTTTCAAATTCATTTGTTTACAATTCAATTTTACCAAATTTCAATTATCCGAAAATTCTTCAATTAAATATATATTCGAAAATAAAAACTGCAAAACAATAATTTCAAGTAAAATTGAAATAAACTTTTTAAAACAAAATTAATGTTAAAAGTATGAAAAAATAAAATTTTTTTAAAGATTTTAATATGAAACCATTTCAAAATTCAATTATTTCTAAAAATGCACTCTATAATGATTTTAATATTCAATTATAATCTAAAATTTTGAGTGAAATTCAGTTGTAAATCATTTTTTATCAGCAAATTCTAGTAGAATTCAATTATTTAAATAAAAAAATAATTTATTGAATAATTAAATGTTTCTTAAAATTGAATTCTCATAAAGAATTTTATCAATAAATTTTTAAATAATTGAATTCTTTCGACAAATTTTATTAAAAGTTTTAAGAATAATTACACTTTTCGGGAAATCCATTAAAAATTGCATTAAAAATAATTGAAATTCTGCATTAAGTTTTATTATTCATGAAAATAATTGAATTCCTAAAAAGAATTTTATTTACGAAAATAATTAAATTATTTGGAAGAAATTTATAAAACCAATTTGTAAATAATTGAATTATTGTCAAATTTTTATTATTTTATGAAAAAAATATAAAAATTAAATGTTTGCGTTGAATTTTATTAAATTTTTTTTTATAATAAGTAATTGAATTCTTTTGGAAAATTTGATTAAAGTAAAAGAAATTGAAAATAATTGAATTCAGAAAAATTATTGAGTATAATTAATGTATCTATGTCCGAATGTCTTCGTTTGTCTTTAATAAAGAATTTTCTAAATTAGAAAATAGTTTGATTAGTTAGAGGATAATTTAAAATTCTTGTGCTTCTAATTAAAAACGTTAACAAGTAATAAAAATATTCTAATCACAATAACTATGTGTTGGCTCTTTGAGAGTTTCGCTAAACGTACATAATAGAGCTCGAAACTTCACTTTGTTATTAATTTACTCAACAAAGTTTCTAACAAGAACTAAACTGAGTTGAATATTACTTCGACAGCCAACTTCAAGTTGATCAAACCATAGAAATGCTATTAATTTCCCACTTTTTTTAATAGTTTTTTGTTTTTAATATTAATTAAAGAAATATTTACGTATTTACCTAACATCAGTTTAAAACCTTACATCAGTTTTAAAATTAACAAATTTTTTAATATTAAATTAAATATTAGAATAATAATTATTTACATAAGTAATTAAATTTTGAATCTGGTGTCAAAAGCGCAAAATTCAAAATGGCGGATCCAATATGGCGACGAAAAGACTTAAAGTCTAAAATAGATGGATTTTTTCCATTGGTGTGATTATTTTTCTCTCTCTCTCTCTCTCTCTCTCTCTCTCTCTTTTTTTTCTGCTCGTGGAAAATTGAGCGTGGAGTTGAAAGTTTACGCGTTCGGCTTTTGTGAACGCAGTTTGTGTATGTGTGTATTTATGTATTAGTACAGGAAGTAGTGCATAAAACGAAATTCTAACCGTGTTCAGCTCTGACGGAGCAACATACTTTGCATTAACTCCCCGTCCTCTACACACAATATTATAATACCGCGGAGCCAGTAAACACGCCCGAGATATATAAGACGTGCCAATACAAACTTGAAAATTTCTACACATACAAGAAAGATTATCCTTTTCATATACAAAATAATCCTTCAAGTTCACGTCACAATTTTGCATATTATCTACTTGGGATGTCTTTAAAAAAAAAAAAGTTACTTCTCAACGACAGGTGTTTTTATAGTTTCCAGAATTATTTTTTTGCATTTTGTGAAAATTTTTAATGCAGTAAAGTAACACAAAAAAATTGATTTTAAATATCAAAATTTTTTTTTCTAAAAACACCTGAGGAAAAAATTTCAAACGAATTCAATGAATTCAAAAAAATTTAGCCGCCATTTTGGATCCGCCATTTTGAATTTTGAAAATCCGACTGCAGATTAGTAATCAGCGACCCCAAAAACCCCTGAGAAAAAAGTTTCAAACGAATTTAGTGAATTTTTAAAAAATTCGACCGCCATATTGGATCCGCCATTTTGAATTTTGAACATCCGACTGCAGATTCGTAATCAGCGACTCCAACAACCCCTGAGAAAAAAGTTTTCAAACGAATTTAATAAATTTTTAAAAATCAAATGTTTTTTTTTTACATTAAAAACTGTACTTTTGAAAGTATTTATAAATATTTTCTGAAAATTTAAAAAAAAAAAAAATTCTGGTAGAAAATTCGAAGAAAATTGATTTTTTTTTCCTCTAGTTGTAGCTGAAGAAGGAAAATCAAATTTCATTCTATATTCGATTTTCATATGGAAAATCTGTAAATTGGCAACTCGTGAAACGCGGACGTAGCACTTTTTTCCAGTTCAAGAAAAAGTGAAAAAAAAACTTTCAATCTTCCAGATACTCGGGGATTTTTCATGCATTAACTTTTGCGGTTTATTCACTGTAAGATATCGATCCTATCAAAACCAGAGGTCGATGCCTCTTGAACGTCACAGAAAAAATTTATTTTTCCACCCATTCTCAAAACAATACTCTATCCTTTTTTTTTATTTTTCTATTAAAAAACTTATGCTTCGTAAACAAAAAAAAAAACATATTATTATTTCCAAAAGCAATCATTATGAGTATTTTAATATTTTTTGTTAAAAATTCTCTTACAAATATTTCAAATATATGTAGAAAACAAGTTGTTCATTTCATGATCATTAAGCTTCCTCAATATAATATATACCAATCGTTTAATTTTTTATTTTAGAATAATTATTTTAAAGTGTTAAGATAAAATTTCAAAAAATACAAAATTTCAATTTTTTGTGAAAAATTAAAATATTTATTAATTCTATAAATTTGAATAAAATGTATACTTTATATACATGAATCAATTCTTTTTTATGTCAGGAATCCAATTTTGCCAAGAATTAATAAAAATTTTAATATAGAAAAAAGTTATTTCAAAAAATCCAAAAATTAATTTTTTCAAAAATTAAAAAATTGTTGAAAAATTTTTTTTTTTAGATATTTTCGAAAATCCTTCTGTCTGATTTTTGGTATTCGTGACCGTAATACACATACAAAATTTTATCAAAATCCGTCAAGACATGTAAGAGAAAATTTGTCCAGAAGAATCAGTGACACACACACACACACACACACACACACACACACACACACACACACACACACACACACACACACACACACACACACACACACACACACACACACACACACACATACATACACACATACATCCGGACATTTGTTCCTCTCGACGAATTATATATACTACACTCGAAAATTTGTAAAAATAATTGATTCTAAAAAATTCGGAAATCGACATCACTATAAGGCTTCCTTTATGAGGAAGCAAAATTGAAATAAAATTCTCTATTCTTCAGGATTGAGTAGGCCTTAGTCCCTACTAAAACTCTAGTAATTTTCAGATGATTAGAATTATTAAATTTGGAAGAAATAAATTTTTAATTTATTTTTAACCAAATTTCGATTGTCTGATAGAGTACGGGTGGACCTGCTACTACTTAAAAAAAATATAAAATTCTCTATTCTTCAGGATTGAGTAGGCCTTAGTCCCTACTAGAACTCTGGTAATTTTCAGATGATTAGAATTATTAAATTTAGAAGAAATACATTTTTAATTTATTTTTTACCAAATTTCGATTCTCTGATGGCATTCGGGTGAGGGTGCTACTACTTAAAAATTGAAATAAAATTCTCTATTCCTCAGGATTAAGTAGGGCTCAGTCCCTACTATAACTCTGGTAATTTTCAGATGATTAGAATTATTAAATTTGGAGGAAATAAATTTTTAGTGTCTTTTTACCAAATTTTGATTGTCTGATAGCGTTCGGGTGAGAGTGCTTCTACTTAAAAATTGAAATAAAATTCTCTATTCTTCAGGATTGAGTAGGGCTCAGTCCCTACTAGAACTTAGGTAATTTTCAGATGATTAGAATTATTAAATTTAGAAGAAATAAATTTTTAGTGTTTTTTTACCAAATTTAGATTGTCTGATAGCGTTCGGGTGAGGGTGCTACTACTTAAAAATTGAAATAAAATTCTCTATTCTTCAGAATTGATTAGGGCTCAATCCCTACTAGATCTCTGGCAATTTTCAGATGATTAGAATTATTAAATTTAGAAGAACTAAATTTTTAGTGTCTTTTTACCAAATTTTGATTGTCTGATAGCGTTCGGGTGAGGGTGCTACTACTTAAAAATTGAAATAAAATTCTCTATTCTTCAGGATTGATTAGGGCTCAGTCCCTACTAGATCTCTGGTAATTTTCAGATGATTAGAATTATTAAATTTGGAAGAAATACATTTTTTAATTTATTTTTTACCAAATTTCGATTCTCTGATGGCATTCGGGTGAGGGTGCTACTACTTAAAAATTGAAATAAAATTCTCTATTCCTCAGGATTAAGTAGGGCTCAGTCCCTACTATAACTCTGGTAATTTTCAGATGATTAGAATTATTAAATTTGGAGGAAATAAATTTTTAGTGTCTTTTTACCAAATTTTGATTGTCTGATAGCGTTCGGGTGAGAGTGCTTCTACTTAAAAATTGAAATAAAATTCTCTATTCTTCAGGATTGAGTAGGGCTCAGTCCCTACTAGAACTTAGGTAATTTTCAGATGATTAGAATTATTAAATTTAGAAGAAATAAATTTTTAGTGTTTTTTTACCAAATTTAGATTGTCTGATAGCGTTCGGGTGAGGGTGCTACTACTTAAAAATTGAAATAAAATTCTCTATTCTTCAGGATTGATTAGGGCTCAGTCCCTACTAGATCTCTGGTAATTTTCAGATGATTAGAATTATTAAATTTGGAAGAAATACATTTTTAATTTATTTTTTACCAAATTTCGATTCTCTGATGGCATTCGGGTGAGGGTGCTACTACTTAAAAATTGAAATAAAATTCTCTATTCCTCAGGATTAAGTAGGGCTCAGTCCCTACTATAACTCTGGTAATTTTCAGATGATTAGAATTATTAAATTTGGAGGAAATAAATTTTTAGTGTCTTTTTACCAAATTTTGATTGTCTGATAGCGTTCGGGTGAGAGTGCTTCTACTTAAAAATTGAAATAAAATTCTCTATTCTTCAGGATTGAGTAGGGCTCAGTCCCTACTAGAACTTAGGTAATTTTCAGATGATTAGAATTATTAAATTTAGAAGAAATAAATTTTTAGTGTTTTTTTACCAAATTTAGATTGTCTGATAGCGTTCGGGTGAGGGTGCTACTACTTAAAAATTGAAATAAAATTCTCTATTCTTCAGGATTGATTAGGGCTCAGTCCCTACTAGATCTCTGGTAATTTTCAGATGATTAGAATTATTAAATTTGGAAGAAATACATTTTTAATTTATTTTTTACCAAATTTCGATTCTCTGATGGCATTCGGGTGAGGGTGCTACTACTTAAAAATTGAAATAAAATTCTCTATTCCTTAGGATTAAGTAGGGCTCAGTCCCTACTATAACTCTGGTAATTTTCAGATGATTAGAATTATTAAATTTGGAGGAAATAAATTTTTAGTGTCTTTTTACCAAATTTTGATTGTCTGATAGCGTTCGGGTGAGAGTGCTTCTACTTAAAAATTGAAATAAAATTCTCTATTCTTCAGGATTGAGTAGGGCTCAGTCCCTACTAGAACTTAGGTAATTTTCAGATGATTAGAATTATTAAATTTAGAAGAAATAAATTTTTAGTGTTTTTTTACCAAATTTAGATTGTCTGATAGCGTTCGGGTGAGGGTGCTACTACTTAAAAATTGAAATAAAATTCTCTATTCTTCAGGATTGATTAGGGCTCAATCCCTACTAGATCTCTGGCAATTTTCAGATGATTAGAATTATTAAATTTAGAAGAAATAAATTTTTAGTGTTTTTTTACCAAATTTAGATTGTCTGATAGCGTTCGGGTGAGGGTGCTACTACTTAAAAATTGAAATAAAATTCTCTATTCTTCAGGATTGATTAGGGCTTAATCCCTACTAGATCTCTGGCAATTTTCAGATGATTAGAATTATTAAATTTAGAAGAAATAAATTTTTAGTCTCTTTTTACCAAATTTTGATTGTCTGATAGCGTTCGGGTGAGAATGCTACTACTTAAAAATTGAAATAAAATTCTCTATTCTTCAGGATTGAGTAGGGCTCAGATCCTACTAGAACTCTGGTAATTTTCAGATGATTAGAATTATTAAATTTAGAAGAACTAAATTTTTAGTGTTTTTTTACCAAATTTTGATTGTCTGATAGCGTTCGGGTGAGGGTGCTACTACTTAAAAATTGAAATAAAATTCTCTATTCTTCAGGATTAATTAGGGCTCAATCCTTACTAGATCTCTGGTAATTTTCAGATGATTAGAATTATTAAATTTGGAGGAAATAAATTTTTAATTAATTTTTAACCAAATTTCGATTGTCTGATAGCGTTCGGGTGAGGGTGCTACTACTTAAAAATTGAAATAAAATTCTCTATTCTTCAGGATTAATTAGGGCTCAATCCCTACTAGATCTCTGGTAATTTTCAGATAATTAGAATTATTAAATTTAGAAGAAATAAATTTTTAGTCTCTTTTTACCAAATTTTGATTGTCTGATAGCGTTCGGGTGAGAATGCTACTACTTAAAAATTGAAATAAAATTCTCTATTCTTCAGGATTGAGTAGGCCTCAGTCCCTACTAGAACTCTGGTAATTTTCAGATGATTAGAATTATTAAATTTAGAAGAACTAAATTTTTAGTGTTTTTTTACCAAATTTTGATTGTCTGATAGCGTTCGGGTGAGGGTGCTACTACTTCAAAATTGAAATAAAATTCTCTATTCTTCAGGATTGAGTAGGGCTCAGTCCCTACTAGAACTCTGGTAATTTTCAGATGATTAGAATTATTCAATTTAGAAGAAATAAATTTTTAGTGTCTTTTTACCAAATTTTGATTGTCTGATAGCGTTCGGGTGAAGGTGCTACTACTAAAAAATTGAAATAAAATTCTCTATTCTTCAGGATTGAGTAGGGCTCAGTCCCTACTAGAACTCTGGTAATTTTCAGATGATTAGAATTATTAAATTTAGAAGAACTAAATTTTTAGTGTTTTTTTACCAAATTTTGATTGTCTGATAGCGTTCGGGTGAGGGTGCTACTACTTAAAAATTGAAATAAAATTCTCTATTCTTCAGGATTGAGTAAGGCTCAGTCCCTACTATAACTCTGGTAATTTTTAGATGATTAGAATTATTAAATTTGGAGAAAATAAATTTTTAATTAATTTTTAACCAAATTTCGATTGTCTGATAGCGTACGGGTGAGGGTGCTACTATTTAAAAATTGAAATAAAATTCTCTATTCTTCAGGAATAATTAAGGCTCAATCCCTACTAGATCTCTGGTAATTTTCAGATGATTAGAATTATTCAATTTAGAAGAAATAAATTTTTAGTGTCTTTTTACCAAATTTTGATTGTCTGATAGCGTTCGGGTGAGGGTGCTACTACTTAAAAATTGAAATAAAATTCTCTATTCTTCAGGATTAAGAAGGGCTCAGTCTCTACTAGAACTCTGGTAATTTTCAGATGATTAGAATTATTAAATTTAGAAGAAATAAATTTTTAGTGTCTTTTTACCAAATTTTGATTGTCTGATAGCGTTCGGGTGAGAGTGCTACTACTTAAAAATTGAAATAAAATTCTCTATTCTTCAGGATTAAGTAGGGCTCAGTCCCTACTATAACTCTGGTAATTTTCAGATGATTAGAATTATTAAATTTAGAGGAAATAAATTTTTAATTAATTTTTAACAAAATTTCGATTGTCTGATGGCATTCGGGTGATGGTGCTACTACTTAAAAAAATATAAAATTCTCAATTCTTCAGGATTAAGTAGGGCTAAGTCCCTACTAAAACTCTGGTAATTTTTAGATGATTAGAATTATTAAATTTAGAAGAAATAAATTTTTAGTGTCTTTTTACCAAATTTTGATTGTCTGATAGCGTTCGGGTGAGGGTGCTACTACTTAAAAATTGAAATAAAATTCTCTTTTCTTCAGGATTGAGTAGGGCTCAGTCCCTACTAGAACTCTGGTAATTTTCAGATGATTAGAATTATTAAATTTAGAAGAAATAAATTTTTAGTGTCTTTTTACCAAATTTTGATTGTCTGATAGCGTTCGGGTGAGGGTGCTACTACTTAAAAATTGAAATAAAATTCTCTATTCTTCAGGATTAATTAGGGCTCAATCCCTACTAGATCTCTGGTAATTTTCAGATGATTAGAATTATTAAATTTAGAAAAAATAAATTTTTAGTGTCTTTTTACCAAATTTTGATTGTCTGATAGCGTTCGGGTGAGGGTGCTACTACTTAAAAATTGAAATAAAATTCTCTATTTTTCAGGATTGAGTAGGGCTCAGTCCCTACTAGAACTCTGGTAATTTTCAGATGATTAGAATTATTAAATTTGGAGGAAATAAATTTTTAATTAATTTTTAACCAAATTTCGATTGTCTGATAGCGTACGGGTGAGAGTGCTACTACTTAAAAATTGAAATAAAATTCTCTATTCTTCAGGATTAAGTAGGGCTCAGTCCCTACTAGATCTCTGGTAATTTTCAGATGATTAGAATTATTAAATTTAGAAAAAATAAATTTTTAGTGTCTTTTTACCAAATTTTGATTGTCTGATAGCGTTCGGGTGAGGGTGCTACTACTTAAAAATTGAAATAAAATTCTCTATTTTTCAGGATTGAGTAGGGCTCAGTCCCTACTATAACTCTGGTAATTTTCAGATGATTAGAATTATTAAATTTAGAGGAAATAAATTTTTAATTAATTTTTAACAAAATTTCGATTGTCTGATGGCATTCGGGTGATGGTGCTACTACTTAAAAAAAATATAAAATTCTAAATTCTTCAGGATTAAGTAGGGCTAAGTCCCTACTAGAACTCTGGTAATTTTTAGATGATTAGAATTATTAAATTTAGAAGAAATAAATTTTTAGTGTTTTTTTACAAATTTTGATTGTTTGATAGCGTTCGGGTGAGGGTGCTACTACTTAAAAATTAAAATAAAATTCTCTATTCTTCAGGATTAATTAGGGCTTAATCCCTACTAGATCTCTGGTAATTTTCAGATGATTAGAATTATTAAATTTAGAAGAAATAAATTTTTAGTGTTTTTTTACAAATTTTGATTGTTTGATAGCGTTCGGGTGAGGGTGCTACTACTTAAAAATTGAAATAAAATTCTCTATTCTTCAGGATTAATTAAGGCTCAATCCCTACTAGATCTCTGGTGATTTTCAGATGATTAGAATTATTAAATTTAGAAGAAATAAATTTTTAGTGTCTTTTTACCAAATTTTGATTGTGTGATAGCGTTCGGGTGAGAGTGCTACTACTTAAAAATTAAAATAAAATTCTCTATTCTTCAGGATTGAGTAGGGCTCAGTCCCTACTATAACTCTGGTAATTTTCAGATGATTAGAATTATTAAATTTGGAGGAAATAAATTTTTAATTAATTTTTAACAAAATTTCGATTGTCTGATGGCATTCGGGTGATGGTGCTACTACTTAAAAAAAATATAAAATTCTCAATTCTTCAGGATTAAGTAGGGCTAAGTCCCTACTAGAACTCTAGTAATTTTTAGATGATTAGAATTATTAAATTTAGAAGAAATAAATTTTTAGTGTCTTTTTACCAAATTTTGATTGTCTGATAGCGTTCGGGTGAGGGTGCTACTACTTAAAAA
The DNA here is from genome assembly GCA_032872505.1 of Leptopilina syphax. Lineage (NCBI taxonomy): Eukaryota > Metazoa > Arthropoda > Insecta > Hymenoptera > Figitidae > Leptopilina > Leptopilina syphax. The sequence goes on along the minus strand of CM065471.1, from coordinate 34,652,474 downwards.
TTGAAATAAAATTCTCTATTCTTCAGGATTAAGAAGGGCTCAGTCCCTACTAGAACTCTGGTAATTTTTAGATGATTAGAATTATTAAATTTAGAAGAAATAAATTTTTAGTGTCTTTTTACCAAATTTTGATTGTCTGATAGCGTTCGGGTGAGGGTGCTACTACTTAAAAATTGAAATAAAATTCTCTATTCTTAAAGATTAAGTAGGGCTCAGTCCTTACTAGAACTCTGGTAATTTTCAGATGATTAGAATTAATAAATTTAGAAGAAATAAATTTTTAGTGCCTTTTTACCAAATTTTGATTGTCTGATAGCGTACGGGTGGACCTGCTACTACTTAAAAAAAAAATATAAAATTCTCTATTCTTCAGGATTGAGTAGGGCTCAGTCCCTACTAGAACTCTGGTAATTTTCAGATAATTAGAATTAATAAATTTAGAAAAAATAAATTTTTAGTGTTTTTTTACCAAATTTTGATTGTCTGATAGCGTTCGGGTGAGGGTGCTACTACTTAAAAATTGAAATAAAATTCTCTATTCTTCAGGATTAATTAGGGCTCAATCCCTACTAGATCTCTGGTAATTTTCAGATGATTAGAATTATTAAATTTAGAAGAAATAAATTTTTAGTGTCTTTTTACCAAATTTTGATTGTCTGATAGCGTTCGGGTGAGGGTGCTACTACTTAAAAATTGAAATAAAATTCTCTATTCATCAGGATTAAGTAGGGCTCAGTCCCTACTATAACTCTGGTAATTTTCAGATGATTAGAATTATTAAATTTGGAGGAAATAAATTTTTAATTAATTTTTATCCAAATTTCGATTGTCTGATGGAATTCGGGTGATGGTGCTACTACTTAAAAAAAATATAAAATTCTCTATTCTTAAGGATTGAGTAGGGCTCAGTCCCTACTAGAACTCTGGTAATTTTCAGATGATTAGAATTATTAAATTTAGAAGAAATAAATTTTTAGTGTCTTTTTACCAAATTTTGATTGTCTGATAGCGTTCGGGTGAAGGTGCTACTACTAAAAAATTGAAATAAAATTCTCTATTCTTCAGGATTGAGTAGGCCTTAGTCCCTACTAAAACTCTGGTAATTTTCAGATGATTAGAATTATTAAATTTGGAAGAAATAAATTTTTAATTTATTTTTAACAAAATTTCGATTGTCTGATAGCTTACGGGTGGACCTGCTACTACTTAAAAATTGAAATAAAATTCTCTATTCTTAAAGATTAAGTAGGGCTCAGTCCTTACTAGAACTCTGGTAATTTTCAGATGATTAGAATTAATAAATTTAGAAGAAATAAATTTTTAGTGCCTTTTTACCAAATTTCGATTGTCTGATAGCGTACGGGTGGACCTGCTACTACTTAAAAAAAAATATAAAATTCTCTATTCTTCAGGATTGAGTAGGGCTCAGTCCCTACTATAACTCTGGTAATTTTCAGATGATTAGAATTATTAAATTTGGAGGAAATAAATTTTTAATTAATTTTTAACAAAATTTCGATTGTCTGATGGCATTCGGGTGATGGTGCTACTACTTAAAAAAAATATAAAATTCTCAATTCTTCAGGATTAAGTAGGGCTAAGTCCCTACTAGAACTCTGGTAATTTTTAGATGATTAGAATTATTAAATTTAGAAGAAATAAATTTTTAGTGTCTTTTTACCAAATTTTGATTGTCTGATAGCGTTCGGGTGAGGGTGCTACTACTTAAAAATTGAAATAAAATTATCTATTCTTCAGGATTGAGTAGATCTCAGTCCCTACTAGAACTCTGGTAATTTTCAGATGATTAGAATTATTCAATTTAGAAGAAATAAATTTTTAGTGTCTTTTTACCAAATTTTGATTGTCTGATAGCGTTCGGGTGAAGGTGCTACTACTAAAAAATTGAAATAAAATTCTCTATTCTTCAGGATTGAGTAGGGCTCAGTCCCTACTAGAACTCTGGTAATTTTCAGATGATTAGAATTATTAAATTTAGAAGAACTAAATTTTTAGTGTTTTTTTACCAAATTTTGATTGTCTGATAGCGTTCGGGTGAGGGTGCTACTACTTAAAAATTGAAATAAAATTCTCTATTCTTCAGGATTGAGTAGGGCTCAATCCCTACTAGATCTCTGGTAATTTTCAGATGATTAGAATTATTCAATTTAGAAGAAATAAATTTTTAGTGTCTTTTTACCAAATTTTGATTGTCTGATAGCGTTCGGGTGAGGGTGCTACTACTTAAAAATTGAAATAAAATTCTCTATTCTTCAGGATTAAGAAGGGCTCAGTCTCTACTAGAACTCTGGTAATTTTCAGATGATTAGAATTATTAAATTTAGAAGAAATAAATTTTTAGTGTCTTTTTACCAAATTTTGATTGTCTGATAGCGTACGGGTGAGAGTGCTACTACTTAAAAATTGAAATAAAATTCTCTATTCTTCAGGATTAAGTAGGGCTCAGTCCCTACTATAACTCTGGTAATTTTCAGATGATTAGAATTATTAAATTTAGAGGAAATAAATTTTTAATTAATTTTTAACAAAATTTCGATTGTCTGATGGCATTCGGGTGATGGTGCTACTACTTAAAAAAAATATAAAATTCTCAATTCTTCAGGATTAAGTAGGGCTAAGTCCCTACTAGAACTCTGGTAATTTTTAGATGATTAGAATTATTAAATTTAGAAGAAATAAATTTTTAGTGTCTTTTTACCAAATTTTGATTGTCTGATAGCGTTCGGGTGAGGGTGCTACTACTTAAAAATTGAAATAAAATTCTCTTTTCTTCAGGATTGAGTAGGGCTCAGTCCCTACTAGAACTCTGGTAATTTTCAGATGATTAGAATTATTAAATTTAGAAGAAATAAATTTTTAGTGTCTTTTTACCAAATTTTGATTGTCTGATAGCGTTCGGGTGAGGGTGCTACTACTTAAAAATTGAAATAAAATTCTCTATTCTTCAGGATTAATTAGGGCTCAATCCCTACTAGATCTCTGGTAATTTTCAGATGATTAGAATTATTAAATTTAGAAAAAATAAATTTTTAGTGTCTTTTTACCAAATTTTGATTGTCTGATAGCGTTCGGGTGAGGGTGCTACTACTTAAAAATTGAAATAAAATTCTCTATTTTTCAGGATTGAGTAGGGCTCAGTCCCTACTAGAACTCTGGTAATTTTCAGATGATTAGAATTATTAAATTTGGAGGAAATAAATTTTTAATTAATTTTTAACCAAATTTCGATTGTCTGATAGCGTACGGGTGAGAGTGCTACTACTTAAAAATTGAAATAAAATTCTCTATTCTTCAGGATTAAGTAGGGCTCAGTCCCTACTATAACTCTGGTAATTTTCAGATGATTAGAATTATTAAATTTGGAGGAAATAAATTTTTAATTAATTTTTAACAAAATTTCGATTGTCTGATGGCATTCGGGTGATGGTGCTACTACTTAAAAAAAATATAAAATTCTAAATTCTTCAGGATTAAGTAGGGCTAAGTCCCTACTAGAACTCTGGTAATTTTTAGATGATTAGAATTATTAAATTTAGAAGAAATAAATTTTTAGTGTCTTTTTACCAAATTTTGATTGTCTGATAGCGTTCGGGTGAGGGTGCTACTACTTAAAAATTGAAATAAAATTCTCTATTCTTCAGGATTAATTAGGGCTCAATCCCTACTAGATCTCTGGTAATTTTCAGATGATTAGAATTATTAAATTTAGAAAAAATAAATTTTTAGTGTCTTTTTACCAAATTTTGATTGTCTGATAGCGTTCGGGTGAGGGTGCTACTACTTAAAAATTGAAATAAAATTCTCTATTTTTCAGGATTGAGTAGGGCTCAGTCCCTACTAGAACTCTGGTAATTTTCAGATGATTAGAATTATTAAATTTGGAGGAAATAAATTTTTAATTAATTTTTAACCAAATTTCGATTGTCTGATAGCGTACGGGTGAGAGTGCTACTACTTAAAAATTGAAATAAAATTCTCTATTCTTCAGGATTAAGTAGGGCTCAGTCCCTACTATAACTCTGGTAATTTTCAGATGATTAGAATTATTAAATTTGGAGGAAATAAATTTTTAATTAATTTTTAACAAAATTTCGATTGTCTGATGGCATTCGGGTGATGGTGCTACTACTTAAAAAAAATATAAAATTCTAAATTCTTCAGGATTAAGTAGGGCTAAGTCCCTACTAGAACTCTGGTAATTTTTAGATGATTAGAATTATTAAATTTAGAAGAAATAAATTTTTAGTGTTTTTTTACAAATTTTGATTGTTTGATAGCGTTCGGGTGAGGGTGCTACTACTTAAAAATTAAAATAAAATTCTCTATTCTTCAGGATTAATTAGGGCTTAATCCCTACTAGATCTCTGGTAATTTTCAGATGATTAGAATTATTAAATTTAGAAGAAATAAATTTTTAGTGTTTTTTTACAAATTTTGATTGTTTGATAGCGTTCGGGTGAGGGTGCTACTACTTAAAAATTGAAATAAAATTCTCTATTCTTCAGGATTAATTAAGGCTCAATCCCTACTAGATCTCTGGTGATTTTCAGATGATTAGAATTATTAAATTTAGAAGAAATAAATTTTTAGTGTCTTTTTACCAAATTTTGATTGTGTGATAGCGTTCGGGTGAGAGTGCTACTACTTAAAAATTAAAATAAAATTCTCTATTCTTCAGGATTGAGTAGGGCTCAGTCCCTACTATAACTCTGGTAATTTTCAGATGATTAGAATTATTAAATTTGGAGGAAATAAATTTTTAATTAATTTTTAACAAAATTTCGATTGTCTGATGGCATTCGGGTGATGGTGCTACTACTTAAAAAAAATATAAAATTCTCAATTCTTCAGGATTAAGTAGGGCTAAGTCCCTACTAGAACTCTGGTAATTTTCAGATAATTAGAATTATTAAATTTAGAAGAAATAAATTTTTAGTGTCTTTTTACCAAATTTTGATTGTCTGATAGCGTTCGGGTGAAGGTGCTACGATTAAAAAATTGAAATAAAATTCTCTATTCTTCAGGATTGAGTAGGCCTTAGTCCCTACTAAAACTCTGGTAATTTTCAGATGATTAGAATTATTAAATTTGAAAGAAATAAATTTTTAATTTATTTTTAACAAAATTTCGATTGTCTGATAGCTTACGGGTGGACCTGCTACTACTTAAAAATTGAAATAAAATTCTCTATTCTTAAAGATTAAGTAGGGCTCAGTCCTTACTAGAACTCTGGTAATTTTCAGATGATTAGAATTATTAAATTTAAAAGAAATAAATTTTTAGTGTCTTTTTACCAAATTTTGATTGTCTGATAGCGTTCGGGTGAAGGTGCTACTACTTAAAAATTGAAATAAAATTCTTTATTCTTCAGGATTGAGTAGGGCTCAGTCCCTACTATAACTCTGATAACTTTCAGATGATTAGAATTATTAAATTTGGAAGAAATAAATTTTTAATTTATTTTTAACAAAATTTCGATTGTCTGATAGCTTACGGGTGGACCTGCTACTACTTAAAAATTGAAATAAAATTCTTTATTCTTAAGGATTGAGTAGGGCTCAGTCCCTACTAGAACTCTGGTAATTTTCAGATGATTAGAATTATTAAATTTAGAAGAAATAAATTTTTAGTGTCTTTTTACCAAATTTTGATTGTCTGATAGCGTTCGGGTGAAGGTGCTACTACTAAAAAATTGAAATAAAATTCTCTATTCTTCAGGATTGAGAAGGGCTCAGTCCCTACTAGAACTCTGGTAATTTTCAGATGATTAGAATTATTAAATTTAGAAGAAATAAATTTTTAGTGTCTTTTTACCAAATTTTGATTGTCTGATAGCGTTTGGGTGAGGGTGCTACTACTTAAAAATTGAAATAAAATTCTCTATTCTTCAGGATTAATTAGGGCTCAATCCCTACTAGATCTCTGGTAATTTTCAGATGATTAGAATTATTAAATTTAGAAGAAATAAATTTTTAGTGTCTTTTTACCAAATTTTGATTGTCTGATAGCGTTCGGGTGAAGGTGCTACTACTAAAAAATTGAAATAAAATTCTCTATTCTTCAGGATTGAGTAGGCCTTAGTCCCTACTAAAACTCTGGTAATTTTCAGATGATTAGAATTATTAAATTTGGAAGAAATAAATTTTTAATTTATTTTTAACAAAATTTCGATTGTCTGATAGCTTACGGGTGGACCTGCTACTACTTAAAAATTGAAATAAAATTCTCTATTCTTAAAGATTAAGTAGGGCTCAGTCCTTACTAGAACTCTGGTAATTTTCAGATGATTAGAATTAATAAATTTAGAAGAAATAAATTTTTAGTGCCTTTTTACCAAATTTTGATTGTCTGATAGCGTACGGGTGGACCTGCTACTACTTAAAAAAAAATATAAAATTCTCTATTCTTCAGGATTGAGTAGGGCTCAGTCCCTACTAGAACTCTGGTAATTTTCAGATGATTAGAATTAATAAATTTAGAAGAAATAAATTTTTAGTGTCTTTTTACCAAATTTTGATTGTCTGATAGCGTTCGGGTGAGGGTGCTACTACTTAAAAATTGAAATAAAATTCTCTATTCTTCAGGATTGAGTAAGGCTCAGTCCCGACTATAACTCTGGTAATTTTCAGATGATTAGAATTATTAAATTTGGAGGAAATAAATTTTTAATTAATTTTTAACCAAATTTCGATTGTCTGATAGCGTACGGGTGAGGGTGCTACTACTTAAAAATTGAAATAAAATTCTCTATTCTTCAGGATTAATTAGGGCTCAATCCCTACTAGATCTCTGGTAATTTTCAGATGATTAGAATTATTAAATTTAGAAGAAATAAATTTTTAGTGTCTTTTTACCAAATTTTGATTGTCTGATAGCGTTCGGGTGAGGGTGCTACTACTAAAAAATTGAAATAAAATTCTCTATTCTTCAGGATTGAGTAGGACTTAGTCCCTACTAGAACTCTGGTAATTTTCAGATGATTAGAATTATTAAATTTAGAAGAAATAAATTTTTAGTGTCTTTTTACCAAATTTTGATTGTCTGATAGCGTTCAGGTGAGGGTGCTACTACTTAAAAATTAAAATAAAATTCTCTATTCTTCAGGATTAATTAGGGCTCAATCCCTACTAGATCTCTGGTAATTTTCAGATGATTAGAATTATTAAATTTAGAAGAAATAAATTTTTAGTGTCTTTTTACCAAATTTTGATTGTCTGATAGCGTTCGGGTGAGGGTGCTACTACTTAAAAATTGAAATAAAATTCTCTATTCTTCAGGATTAAGAAGGGCTCAGTCCCTACTAGAACTCTGGTAATTTTCAGATGATTAGAATTATTAAATTTGAAAGAAATAAATTTTTAATTTATTTTTAACAAAATTTCGATTGTCTGATAGCGTACGGGTGAGGGTGCTACTACTTAAAAATTGAAATAAAATTCTCTATTCTTCAGGATTGAGTAGGCCTTAGTCCCTACTAAAACTCTGGTAATTTTCAGATGATTAGAATTATTAAATTTGGAAGAAATAAATTTTTAATTTATTTTTAACAAAATTTCGATTGTCTGATAGCTTACGGGTGGACCTGCTACTACTTAAAAATTGAAATAAAATTCTCTATTCTTCAGGATTAAGTAGGGCTCAGTCCCTACTATAACTCTGGTAATTTTCAGATGATTAGAATTATTAAATTTGGAGGAAATAAATTTTTAATTAATTTTTAACCAAATTTCGATTGTCTGATAGCGTACGGGTGGACCTGCTACTACTTAAAAAAAATATAAAATTCTCTATTCTTTAGAATTGAGTAGGCCTTAGTCCCTACTAAAACTCTGGTAATTTTCAGATGATTAGAATTATTAAATTTGGAAGAAATAAATTTTTAATTTATTTTTAACAAAATTTCGATTGTCTGATGGAATTCGGGTGATGGTGCTACTACTTAAAAAAAATATAAAATTCTCTATTCTTAAGGATTAAGTAGGGCTAAGTCCCTACTAGAACTCTGGTAATTTTTAGATGATTAGAATTATTAAATTTAGAAGAAATAAATTTTTAGTGTCTTTTTACCAAATTTTGATTGTCTGATAGCGTTCGGGTGAGTGTGCTACTACTTAAAAATTGAAATAAAATTCTCTATTCTTTAGGATTGAGTAGGGCTTAGTCCCTACTATAACTCTGATAATTTTCAGATCATTAGAATTATTAAATTTGGAAGACATAAATTTTTAATTAATTTTTAACCAAATTTCAATTGTCTCATAGCGTACGGGTGGACCTGCTACTACTTAAAAAAAAAAATAAAATTCTCTATTCTTCAGGATTGAGTAGGGCTCAGACCCTACTATAACACTGGTAATTTTCAGATGATTAGAATTATTATATTTAGAAGAAATAAATTTTTAGTGTTTTTTTTACCAAATTTTGATTGTCTGATAGCGTTCGGGTGAGGGTGCTACTACTTAAACAAGTTGTTCATTTCATGATCATTAAGCTTCCTCAATATAATATATACCAATCGTTTAATTTTTTATTTTAGAATAATTATTTTAAAGTGTTAAGATAAAATTTCAAAAAATACAAAATTTCAATTTTTTGTGAAAAATTAAAATATTTATTAATTCTATAAATTTGAATAAAATATATACTTTATATACATGAATCAATTCTTTTTTATGTCAGGAATCCAATTTTGCCAAGAATTAATAAAAATTTTAATATAGAAAAAAGTTATTTCAAAAAATCCAAAAATTAATTTTTTCAAAAATTAAAAAATTGTTGAAAAATTTTTTTTTTTAGATATTTTCGAAAATCCTTCTGTCTGATTTTTGGTATTCGTGACCGTAATACACCTACAAAATTTTATCAAAATCCGTCAAGACATGTAAGAGAAAATTTGTCCACAAGAATCGGTGACACACACACACACACACATACATACACACATACATCCGGACATTTGTTCCTCTCGACGAATTATATATACTACACTTGAAAATTTGTAAAAATAATTGATTCTAAAAAATTCGGAAATCGACATCACTATAAGGCTTCCTTTATGAGGAAGCAAAACAATTCCAAAAAATCTAAAGGTCTAATTTATTTTTTCTTCGTTAAAAAAGGTGTGAAAAAAATTTTTTTAAAAATTAATTTTCAAAACCGAAAAAAAGGACAAAACTTTTAATAATGAAGAACAAAATAGTAAAAATTTATTAATTGAAAATAAATTTTTGAGTTATAAACAAAATTATCTAAAGTGAATTTTAATTTTTTTCTCTTTTTAAAAAATATAACATTTTTCTGGCAATAAGAAATTGCTCTGAAATAAATTAGTTGGATATAAAAAAGTCCTTTGTGTAACAAAAGGCTTTGCCACAAATTCATCTTCTGAATTTACATCTTTCTTTGTAATATTAAACTTGGCACTGCGGACTAAATCTCATCATTTTATTCTCCTCTACTTAAGTCTCGTTAAAGAGAAACTACAATGAAGACTATTACTTAGAGGAAGCGATATTTAATGGATCTGTGCACAAAGATGCGTTTTAATATTTCATTTTCAAAAACAGTACCTGCATCAAATACTCATAAATAGAGATAAAAGTTTTAATGCTCTCTCTTAAAAAGCTATTAGTAGTTCAAAAATAACTGCAGATTTCCCCATTCCGCCTCTCGACCTAAATTTTTATTGTACTTTCATTTCACTATCGACAACTATTTTTCGTAATTCTTCTTCAATTAAATATATATTAGAAAATAAAAAAATTCAAATAATTAAAAAAAATTCAATTAAACTTTTTTAACAAAAAATTAATTTTAAAATTCAATTATTTCTAAAAATTTATGCAATATTGCTTTTAATATTCAATTATTATCTAAAATTTTAAAAGAAATTTATTTTTAAATCAATTTTCATTAAGAAAAATCTACTTTTTAATTTTAAATAATTGAATTCTTTTGACGCCTTTTAATAAAATTTTTAAGAATAATTTCATTTTTCGAGAAATTTGATTAAAATTGTTTGAAATTCTGCAATGAGTTTTATTATTTATGAAAATAATTAAATGTTTGCGAACAATTTTATTACTTTTGAAAATAATTAAATTTTTGCGAACAATTTTATTACTCTTGAAAATAATTGAATTTCTGCAATAATTTGTAATTTCTTCAAAATTAAATTTTTTTTAGTGTTTTTAACTAAAATTCTTCTATAAATCCATTATTTTTTATTATTTTTTTGAAAAAGTTTCAAAGATTTTTATATGAAGTCTTTTCAAAATTGAATTATTTCAAAAAATTCACGCTATAATGTTTTTAATATTCAATTTATAATCCAAAATTATAAGTGAAATTCATTTTTAAATCAATTTTTAGTAGAAAATTTGATTAGAATTCAATAATTTAAATAAAAAAAATATAATTTATTGAATAATTGATTGTTTCTTAAAATTGAATTCTTATCAAGAATTTTATCAAGAAATTTTTAAATAATTGAATTCTTTTATGAAATTTAATTAAAATTCTACAGAAATTTATTAAATTAAAGAATTTTATCATAATTTTTGAAAATAAAGATAAATAAAGAATTATATTAAAATTTTTGAAAATAATTAACTTTTGGAGAAGAATTTCGGAACCTTTTTTTAAAAATAACTTAATTCTTGACGAGAATTTTTCAAAAAATTTTTAAATAATTTAATTTCTGCAAAGTTTTTTGATTACATTTCAACAGAATTGAATTTTTGTGATAAATTTTGACATTTATCAAAATAATTGAATTTTGCAAACAATTTTATTAAAATGCCTCAAAATAATTAAATTTTCGTGAATAATTTTGATGTTTTTCAAGATAATTGAATTTTTTTGCAGAATTACTTAAAAATTTTTGAAAATAATCGATTTTTTGCGACGAATTAAAAGTTATTTATAAAAATAATTCAATTATTGCAAGCGAATTTTATTATTTTATTGAATAATTGAATGTTTCTTAAAATTGAATTTTTTTTCGTCGAGTTTCAATAACATTTTTAAGAATAATTTTCATTTTCCAATGAACTTATCTTAAAACTGTATGAGAAATATTTGAAATTCTGCAATGAAAATAATTCCATTTCGAAAAGAAATTTTATTCTTTATAAAAATAATTGAATGTTTTCGTAGAATCTTATCAAAAAAATTGTTTTCAATAAGATATAAATTTTCTGATTAGTTTTATGAAACTAGTAAACATTTAAAATCATTGAATTGCGGAAAACTTTTGAAAATAATTGAAATTTTGCAAAGAATTTTATTTAAATTTTTGGAAATGATTGAATTTTTGGTGAAAAATTTTGCTATTTATAAAGAAAATTAAATTCTTGACGAGACATTCGTTAAAATTTTTGAAAACAATTAAATTTCTACGAAGAATTTTATTACTTTTGCGAAAATAATTGAATTCTTGTGATGAATATTGTTATTTATGAAAATAATTGAATTTTGCAAAGAATTATATTAAAATTCCTAAAAATAATGGAATTCAGTGAAGAATTAAAAAGGAAAAAATATTTTCCAAATGATCGTTATTTATGAATGTAATTTTATTGTGAAAATTTAATTATTTTATGAAAAAAATTAAATGTTTGCGTAGAATTTTATTAAAATTTTGAATAAATAAATAAATAAATAAAATTTGTTTAAATAATTGAATTCTTTAGGAAAATTTGATTAAGAATTTGTTATTAAAAAAGCAGTTGTTATAGAAAATTATTGAATTGAGGAAAGTTTTTTAAAATAATTGAAATTTTGCCAAGAATTGTATTAAAATTTTTGAAAATAATTGAATTTCTGCGAAGAATTTTATTATTTCTAAAAATAATTGAAATTTTCACGAGAATTTTTAAAAAAAATTTTAACATAATTAAATTTTGGCGAAGAATTTTATTACTTTTGACAATAATTGAATTTTTGCAATCATTTGTAATTTCTCTAAAATTCTCCAAATTATAACGTACAATTTACGAACTTTTCGTCCTTTTTCTATCAAATTACGGTCTTTACGGACCTTTTTTCAAAAAAAAAAAACCTACTTTTGCGGACTTTAAGCAAATTTATCAACCTTTACGAAATTTACGGACCTAGTTCGAGCCCTGTTGTTATTATTATTATTATTATAAAAATTGGTGAGAAAAAAATTGTAATTTTTTGTGAGTAAAAAAATTTTTTTTTTGTAAATAAACAATTTTTTTTGTCAATTGAGAATTAAATGATTTCGAATAGAGATTTTCTTTTTTGAGATTGTGTAGAGATATAAAAAAAACATGAAAAAATACAGTTGAACTGTATCAATGAAAGAGAGGATGTCTTTTTTCAACCGCAAATCCGATATCAACTCTCTGGATATTGCGTTCAGAATCACGTATAGCAATGGAATACGAAGGATGCGATCGCCGATGTATTGTATTACAAGTGCACACTGTACACAGGAAAGTAGAAATGAAAAACTCGTGACAATAAGACCACTTCCGTTCAGGAAAACCACCGATTGAGTTATATTCCATCCCAGGGGAAATAAACACACTGGTTCTTCAAGAAAAGTGTCTCTCCTATTTTTTTTCTGTGCGTTGCATTGGAATCAAGTAATTTTAAGATAATGACAATTTTTCAGAAAAATCAACTGTATTTGAAAAGAAAATTTGCTTCTGATACGAAAATTACCGTTTGGAATTTTTTTAAACAAAATTTCAAACAAAAATATAAAATTTCTTCGCCATTTTGGACCCGCCATTTTGAATTTTGAAAATCCGACTGCAGATTCGTTATCAGCGACCCCAAAAACCCCCGAGAAAAAAGTTTCAAGCGAATTTAATGAATTAAAAAAAATTAGCCGCCATTTTGGATCCACCATTTTGAATTTTTTGAAATACAATTAATTTTAATTTGAAAATGCATGTATCATGCATTTTCAAATTAAAATTAATTGTATTTCAAAAAATTAAAAATGGCGGCCAATTTTTTTTAATTTGTAATTTTATTTCAAAAAATGTTTTCTAAATTAAAATTACATTTTTTTTTTGTAATTGAATATAAGTATTAAATCCAATTCTTGAACTCAATTCACCTCCTGGGAAAAACTATCATAGAGATTTGAAGTGAGTACAAGTTTCACTGCAATGCTTAGAGAATCCTCTTCTTTTGTCGTCTATCTATACGGATATAATTTAAGTTGATAAACTTTTCCAATCAAAGAGAGTGCGATTCACCAGGATTAAAATTGTTCAATATTAAAACTTTCCAAACGTAAAAATCTACCAAACGATATTTATTTTCTCAAAAAAAAAAAACTTTATTTCCATTTTATTATATTATACAAAAAATTATCCAATATTATTCTAAAAAGTAAAATATTTACCATACAAGAGCTATAAAAATTATAATAGTTGGCAAAATTGTAAAAATTTCAAAAAGGGAATATTTTTTTGTAAATTATTATTTTTACTACCTAAAATAACGTGGCTTTTTTTTGTATAGTACATAAACATATAGTTAAAAACATTTTTCATTTTCATATTGAATTATATTTTGAAAATAAATTAAATAAAATTAAATAAAATTAAATAAAATTAAATAAAATTAAATAAAATAAATAAAATTAATTGAATTTTTAAAGAGTTGCGTTTCCAATTTTTCATAAATAGATGAATATTGAAATTTGATAAAATTTAAATTTTCAATGAATTTCATTAGAAATTTGAAAGATTACTTAGATTTATAAAAATTTTAATAATTCAAATTCTTCTGAAATTTTTTTGGAAAAATTATAAATGATTGCATAAATTCAATTATTTATAAAAGTAATCAAATTCTTTTCCAAAATTCAATTGTTTTTAAAATTTTTATTAAAATTCTAGGAGAAATTCAATTTTTGAAAAATACTTAATAAAATTTTTGTCAAAATTTCAATTATTTTTAAAACTTTTCCTCAATTTCATATGTAATTCCATTATTTACAAATTTTTTTATAAATTTCTTCGCAATGTTTGAATTATTTTCAATAAATAATAAAATTTTTTACAGTGATTGAATTATTTTCATAAATTATAAACATTTTTTTCAGGAATTCAATTATTTCTATAAATATAAAACTCATCGTAGAATTTCAATTATTTTGAATACAATTTTAATCGAATTCCTTGAAAAATGTCATTGTTCTTAACAATTTTATTAAAAATCGTCAAAAGAAATCAATTATTTAAAAATGTTTTCATTAAATTCTTTATGAGAATTTAATTTTAATAAATATTTAATTATTTAATAAATTAGACAAACTATACGCGCGGGAATGTTGTATGGGGCTGCTTATTTTAAACAATTTAAAAAATTTTAAAGAAATAATTATTATAACCTAACGAAGAGATTTAACTAACTAAAATTCAAATAATTTCACTCAATGGTCTCAATTTAAATAGAATTTACATTACTAAACTTAAACTATGGCTAGAACAATTACAATTAGTATCTGGGTCATCTTTTGCATTGCTTATTTTATAAAGCCATTTTAAATTAAATACTTTTTAAAGAAATAATAATTAGTACACACTAAAAATTAATTAAGGCACTGAAAAATTTCGCTACTAAAGTGAAATCTGTAGTTCATCCAGCTAAATATTTTTTGCCGTGCATAACGAAAAAAGAATTAAATTAACATCAGATTTTCTACATTAAAAAAAAAACGAATTCAAATAGAAATTAATCATTTTACAAATTAACCAAATTCACCACAGAAATCACTGAATTCGATAATTTAGAAGAAAGTCAGACAAAAGCAGGGTTCCTACAGAATCACGAAATCATGGAAATCATGGAAATGGTATAGAATTTTTAAAAGGCTTCTGGAAATCAGGAAAATCATGGAAAAGGCCTGGAATTTTTAAAAGTTTCTAAATTTTTTCAGTCTTCCATTTTTTCTCTTGAATACAAATTCAAATAATAATAAAGCTAAATGGCATAAAAGAGAGGAAAAAATGTTAAATTTTAAGAAATTCGGATTTTTGAATATTTGATAATTTTCGATAATTTTAGATTTTTTACCAAAAAGTCGAAACAATTTAATAAGTAAAGTATATTCCAAAAGCACAAAAATAATGAAGCTTAATCCCATAAAAGAGAAGAAAAAATGTTGAATTTTAAGAAAAACAGATTTTTGAAATTTTTCGAATTTTTGATAATTTTAGATTTTTTACCAAAGAGTCGAGACAATTTAATAAGTAAAGTATTTTCTAAAAGCACAAAAATAATTAAGCCAAATCCCATAAAAGAGAGGAAAAAATGTTGAATTTTAAGAAAATCGGATTTTTGAATTTTTGATAATTTTTGATAATTTTAGATTTTTTACCAAAGAGTCGAAACAATTTAATAAGTAAAGTATTTTCTAAAAGCACAAAAATAATTAAGCCAAATCCCATAAAAGAGAGGAAAAAATGTTGAATTTTAAGAAAATCGGATTTTTGAATTTTTGATAATTTTTGATAATTTTAGATTTTTTACCAAAGAGTCGAAACAATTTAATAAGTAAAGTATTTTCCAAAAGCACAAAAATAATGAAGCTTAATCCCATAAAAGAGAAGAAAAAATGTTGAATTTTAAGAAAATCGGATTTTTGAATTTTTGATAATTTTTGATAATTTTAGATTTTTTACCAAAGAGTCGAAACAATTTAATAAGTAAAGTATTTTCCAAAAGCACAAAAATAATGAAGCTTAATCCCATAAAAGAGAGGAAAAAATGTTGAATTTTAAGAAAAACAGATTTTTGAAATTTTTCGAATTTTTGATAATTTTAGATTTTTTACCAAAGAGTCGAGACAATTTAATAAGTAAAGTATTTTCTAAAAGCACAAAAATAATTAAGCCAAATCCCATAAAAGAGAGGAAAAAATGTTGAATTTTAAGAAATTCGGATTTTTAAATTTTTTCGAATTTTTGATAATTTTAGATTTTTTACCAAAGAGTCGAGACAATTTAATAAGTAAAGTATTTTCTAAAAGCACAAAAATAATGAAGCTTAATCCCATAAAAGAGAAGAAAAAATGTTGAATTTTAAGAAATTCGGATTTTTGAATTTTTGATAATTTTAGATTTTTTACCAAATAGTCGACACTTTTAAATAAGTAAAGTATTTTCCAAAAGCACAAAAATAATGAAGCTTAATCCTATAAAAGAGAAGAAAAAATGTTGAATTTTAAGAAAAACAGATTTTTGAAATTTTTCGAATTTTTGATAATTTTAGATTTTTTACCAAAGAGTCGAGACAATTTAATAAGTAAAGTATTTTCTAAAAGCACAAAAATAATTAAGCCAAATCCTATAAAAGAGAGAAAAAAAGGTTGAATTTTAAGAAAATCGGATTTTTGAAATTTTTCGAATTTTTGATAATTTTAGATTTTTTACCAAAGAGTCGAGACAATTTAATAAGTAAAGTATTTTTCAAGAGCACAAAAATAATGAAGCTAAATCCCATAAAAGAGAGGAAAAAATGTTGAATTTTAAGAAATTCGGATTTTTAAATTTTTTCGAATTTTTGATAATTTTAGATTTTTTACCAAAGAGTCGAGACTATTAAATAAGTAAATTATTTTCCACATTAAAAAGTTTGACATTAAAAAATATATAAAAAATGCCAATACTTAACCCACAAAATTTAATTTTCAAAACAAACAAATGAATGCAGATAATTTGCTAACGGAAAGGAAACTTACGATTATTATAATGTATTATTTATTTTTGCATTTAAATAATTGAAGCGTTTTGTGCAGAAACAGCATAAGTCCATAATTCGAAATTGTTCAGGAATCAATAAAAACTGTTTTTCTCGTAAATGTTAAGATTTTTTTTAATTCGGTTTTTTGCATTATATTCTACTAACCTATAAGTTAAAAAATCCAATATGATTAATTAATTATCTACTTAATATAAAAAATTAAAAAATAAATTAACATTTGGACTTATGCTGTTTCTGCACAAAATGAAATGAAAAACACCGAAAATTTATTAAATCTAGTGAAATATCAAAGTTTTATGAAATATTTAATAAAATTTATTTAAAATATTAAATTTGGATAACTTTTAGTAACATTTTATAAATAATAAAATTGTTTTAAGAATAAATTTAACCAATTTTCAATATTTTCTAATTTTTATATAATTCAGTCACCACTGTCACTTTTTGCTTCCCATGAGTGTTTTTATTTATAATATAAACTATTTAATATAAATTATTAAAATACGTCAAGAATATCACAAATAAATATAAAACTTATCATGGACTTGTGCTGTTTCTGTACAAAATGATATTTTAATTATTTTTTTTAAGGGTTTAGAGTTTAGTCACTTATGTAATATTTTACCAGATTGAAAAGCTTCATTTAAAGATAAATTTTCAATAAAAAAGTGATTTTCGAAAAAAATTGGACTTATGCGGTTTCTGCACAAAACGCTTCAATTGAATTCTCGTAGAATTTTTCAATAAAAATTGATTTAAAGATAAATTTCAGTTAAAATTTTAGATTTTAATATTTATTATACAAATTATTTAAATACTAAAAGCATTATAGCATAAATTTTTAAAAATAATTAAATTTTGAAAAGTTTTCAACAATTCAACAATTCTGTAAAATTAATTATTTTGGAAAAGTTTAATTGAATTTTTATCTGAAATTATTTGAAGTGTTTATTTTTTAATACGTATTCAATTGAAGAATTTCTGAATAATTGAAATTTTGTAAAATTGAATCGTAAACAAATGGATTTGAAAATTCTCAAAGAACTTTTTCAAAAAATTATTAAAGATAATTTAATTTAAAGAAGAATTTTATTTAAAATCTTTAAAAAAAATAAAAATTGAATTAAAATGATGAAAATAATTTTGAAAAAATTACAGTAAAAATATTCCTAATTATATAAAATAATGATTTTATCACTCGGTTATCTTTAATTTATTATAAAAAATCTTGACTTTTGTGAAAAAATAATAATGATTCAATATATATTTAAAAAAATAGTTACTAATGTTTTCGAATAATTTTACAATCGTTTTTAACAAATAGAAAAATTTTGTTAATATTTTTTCCAAAATAAATTAAAAATTATTTTTAAAAAATTTGATTTATAACATTTTTTTTTACTTAAAACTTGTATTTTGTTCATGAATTGTAATCAAGAAGCAGAAAATGTGCAAAATATTTTCTACTTTCTAATTTTACAAAAATTAAAAAATTTTTTTTTGGAAAAAAAGGAAAAAATCTACTTTCTAATTTTAATTTTCCAAAAAGTTTTTAATTTTTTTTTGTGGAAAAAAGGAAAAAATAGCTGCATAATAATTAAATTATATTCTATTATATTATACTTTATTCAGAAAAAGGAAGAAGAAATTAATATAGAAAATAATTTACTAAAAAATAATTTTCAAAATTTTACTCATAAAGTAAATTTTGATTTTAACTAAAATTCCTCATCCTCTCTCGTAAATTCTTGTGAAACAAAGATTATCTTTCCTAATAGACTTGAATAATAATAATAATTGAAGTCGAAGGTTAAATTGTTGATAAATCTTTTTTTTTACAACTTTATAAATTATTATATTATTGTGTGAAGTGCCAATGATAATTAAAATCTAGTGCGTTTAATCGGACAATTTAAATTAACGCACACATTGAGGAGGGAGAATATAAACACGCGACTGTTGCACATCGACACATGGTCCCTCACACGATACTTGAGAATCATCGATTAATGCATCCTTCGTTTAGCATCGGTGGCTTTTCGCACTTGACCCACTAAAGTCAGGCCATTGCATCCAGATTAAGCGAAGCGGAGAGAGCCTAGTCGTGTGCTTTATGAAATTGGGTCAATTCGCAATCACGAGAGAAAATAAAAAGGCAAAAAAAAATCCCATTTATTGCTCAAAACTTCACATTTAAATTGGAGGGGGTGAGAGGGGGAGGCAAATTAAGAAAAGAAAATTTTAACAAACTACATATATATACAAATTTTATATCAATTGAAAATAAAACAGGTCAAGATTAATTTCAAATATTTCAAGTTCTTTTTTTTTTTTAGTTCAAATTTACATGTTAAATTTAGAAAAAAATTTAATCGTCTCATTTTTTACAATTTAGAATTTTCAAATTCCTTTTGAGAGCAATTTCACGTGAACTGATCCAATTAAAAAAAAAAATTAGATTTTAAGAACATTAAGAAACCCTTCTTTTTTTCGAAAATAAACATTATTTTTCAATTTATACAGAAACTACCTCTTTTTATATTTTTCTATCATTTTTATTGAAAAGCTGAGATTTTTTCCAGATTTGTAATCAGCGACCCCAAAAAACCCCAGGAAAAGAGTTTCAAATGAATTCAATAAATTTAAAAAAAATGGCCGCCATTTTGGATCCAATATTTTGAAAATCCGAGTGCAAATTCGTTATCAGCGACCCCAAAAACCCCCGAGAAAAAAGTTTCAAACGAATTTAGTGAATTTTTAAAAAATTCGACCGCCATATTAGATCCGCCATTTTGATTTTTGAACATTCGACTACAAATGCGTAATAAGCGACTCCAAACTTTATTTTTTTAATATTTACAGAAACTACATCTCTTTTCTTTAATTATTTTTATTGGAAAGCTGAGATTTCTTCCAGAAAATTATATATAAAGTTAAACAATGGAATAACAATGGGTTTTCAATGAAATAAATAAAAAGTGTTTAAATAGCTGATTATGATTGATTACAAACTATAATAATATGAATGTAACACAATTTCTCTGAAAATGTTTTATTTGGAAAAAATGTAAAAAAAAAAATGTCAGCATAATACTGCAATCCCATAATTTACACAATTAATTTCCATTAAAGTTAATATTTTAGGATTTTATTACCTTTATATGCAGAACAACAATTTAGCAGAATTTTAAAGCCGTTTACAGAAAATTAAAATTTTTAATTGATCGTTACACATGGAATTGCTCATGAAGAGAAAACATTTTTTTTTATTTACCATTAAAAAAATTTAAAGTAACAAAATTAAAAAGAATAAAATTGAAAATTTCAAACATGGAAAATTTATTTACAAAATTGAACGAAATGTAAGAAGAAAATAAACGAATTTTAAAAAGAATTAGAATAAACAAAAAAAAAAGAAAATTATCGTCAGATAATCAGAACATTTTATTTCTTCCATAAAATCAGTTTTCTTGAAAAATTTTTTTTTTAGTTTAATAAAATAAAGAAGTCTAGTACATGGTAATGTACTTAATTTATTATTATTTATTATTATTTAGTATTAACTTATTTACTTCATTTATTTATTCTTATTATTCATTTATTTCTTTATTATTATTATTATTATTATTATTATTATTATTATTATTATCATTTTATTTTTTTTTATTTAATTTCGAGGAATTTATAGCAAACCGAGTGGTAACTATTGGCTAGACAAAAATTCGTGGAAGGGGAGGCTTGCCTCTGATTGGTGGGAAATAACGCGTTGGTGGGGATGCGCGCTCGCTTATTGACTAAGAGAATCGAGAAGAGGGGAGACGCGTTATCTCCTTGGTCAGGAAGCAGAATTTAAAACTTTACTGCATATAAATCATTTTAATTTTAACATTAATTAATTTAATTAATTAAATAAATTATTAATTAACTATTTATAAATTTATTAATTTAATTAATTTATTTATTAATTTAATTTGTTAAATAAATAAATTTTTATAAAATCAATAATTATTAATTGAATATTTAATATTAATATTTATTAATTAATGATCATTTCAAAAAATTAAAACAATATCCTGCTACTCACGTGTAATCCACAAAAGTGTAAATTATATCATCACAGAGTAATTCAACGTACCTGAAACAAAACAATTTGTAAGTTAGTCGCATTGTTACAATTTAAATTAATGATTATAATTTAATAATACATTTAAATTAATATTTTTGTGTCTTTTCATTTAACAATATTTTTATTATTATTCTTACTATTATTATCATTAGTATCATTAATAGTATTTTTTTTATTTGTACAAAAAAATTACTAATATTATTTTATTACATTTTTAAATTACATATATTATTATTATTATTATTATTATTATTATTATTATTATTATTATTATTATTATTATTATTATTATTATTATTATTATTATTATTATTATTATTATTATTATTATTATTATTATTATTATTATTATTATTATTATTATTATTATTATTATTATTATTTTTACAGTGAGAGAACAATATATTTAAATCCAAAATAATAATCTTTGTTATACAGTTAACCAAAAATTATTTTTGAATTAAACATAATAATTTTGATTCAATACATAATAAGTTTGATTCAATAAAAATTAAGTTTAATTCAAACATACTTTTTTGGTTGACTACTTATTTTTGGAATTGAAAAAATTTTTCTCAGTGTATTACTATTATTGTTGTCGTTTTTGTTGCTGTAATTATTATTATTGTTGTTATTGTAGTTGTTGTAATTATTATTGTTGTAATTGTAATTATTATTGTTGTTGTTGTAATTATTATTACTGTTGTTGTAATTATTATTGTTCTAATTATTATTATTGTTGTTTTTGTTACTAATATTATTTTTTACTATTTTTAAAATCATATTTATCATTTTTATTATCACTTTAGTGGTCACTATTATTAATCTTCTTCTTGTTGTCGCGTCGTCAGAAAGTAATTTAACTCCCAACAACAATCTCACTAAAAATTCAAAAATATTCTGATTGGCAATTTAAAGGGCAAAGTAAACGGAATATAAAAAAAAAAGGTGAAAGAGAAACTTTAAATCACGTTTGTATATATGTGGATATTAAATTTCATATTCGAACATTTTTCATTGGGAAGAGTCGGACAGGTTACAAGTTTCCTCAATTTCCCCAAGCCAAGAGAAGAGAGAGAGAGAGAGAGGGAGAGTAAAGCGGAGAATTTTGCTTTTCACGTTGGAAAATGCAGGATTTTGATAGCCTTGCCTTTATGTGAAAAGAGGGGACTGGTGGGGGCGAGGTGGATGCCTATATAGTTGGATATGTGAAGATTAATGAGCGCTGTTTCTCCTGTTAGAGACGAAGTGATCGCTCAACAAAAGCGACAAACGGAACCGCCAACCAACTCTTTACCACCCTTTGTATTCTGAATTGTACATTCACAACGGCGACATGTATATATATATATTTGTACATTTTGCCATCAAATTCAAAATATTCTATTTTGTATTTTATTAAAAAAGTATTTTTACTTTCTTGAATTACTTTCTTCATTAATAATTTGAGGTATGAAAAATTGGAATGAAAATAGTAAAGAAAATTGTAATTGAATAGCTGGGGTCCAACCCTGACTATAATTCCCTACTTTTGGTTCTCTAGGGATTAAAGTGTCGATTTTCGAACCTAGGAAGTAAAAGAATTTAAAAAATAGCTGTCGTCCAACCCTGACTATAATTCCCTACTTTTGGTTCTCTAGGGATTAAAGTGGCGATTTTCGAACCTAGGAAGTAAAAGAATTTAAAAAATAGCTGGGGTCCAGCCCTGACTATAATTCCCTAATTTTCGTACTCTAGGGATTAAAGTGACGATTTTCGAACCTAGGAAGTAAAAGAATTTAAAAAATAGCTGGGGTCCAACCCTGACTATAATTCCCTACTTTTGGTTCTCTAGGGATTAAAGTGTCGATTTTCGAACCTAGGAAGTAAAAGAATTTAAAAAATAGCTGTGGTCCAACCCTGACTATAATTCTCTACTTTTGGTTCTCTAGGGATTAAAGTGGCGATTTTCGAACCTAGGAAGTAAAAGAATTTAAAAAATAGCTGGGGTCCAGCCCTGACTATAATTCCCTAATTTTCGTACTCTAGGGATTAAAATGACGATTTTCGAACCTAAGAAGTTAAAAAAGCGGTTTTAAACGTCAAGGTCAACACCCCTTTATAGTCCCAAGACAAAAAATCGTATTACAAAAATATATTACAAAGATCGAAAATAAAATTGTCACATAAGAAAAGTATTTTTCAATCATGTTTAAAAATTGATAAAAATTGATTGTCAAAGAGAAAAATATTTTTCCAAAAGATCGTTATTTATGAAGAATCTAATAAAAAGTTTTAATCCAACTCCATTAGTAGTACAAGAAATTGATAGATTTGCGCAAGGGACACAAAACACTCTTAAAAATCTCATTATACTTCTGAAAGAACGCCCCCTGTGAGTTCGACTGGGGGGTTTTTTTTTCTTCTTGTCCGTTTTCCTTGGGTTCAGATCCGTTGAAAGTTTTTACGAGAACGACATTTTTCTTCGTTCGTCGCAGTGGTAAAACTTTTCCAAAGGCAAACCACTACTACCATTGCACCATCATCATCACCATCAGAAGCAGAGTAGCAAACACAGTAGTAGCAGAGAAAGAAAGAAAGAGAGAGAGAGAGAGAGAGAAACTCTTTTTTCCTGAACAGCAAATGCGGTCGTTTAAAAAAGTTACCGACCAATATTTTAATTCGAAAAGCTTTAAATCCACCATGAGTCCTTTCAGTTGATGTCGTTAACCTCTTGATATCTCTCAAAGAAAGCCAATATCGATAAAAGAAAATGGCAAAAGTAATATCATGATCAGACGTATCAAAAGTCTTGAAAGCATGAAAACAGAAAGCTTTAACCTACGACCTTCTTAGTTACTCGAAGGAAAATGGTTGAGAGGGGGTGGAAGGGAGGAGGGATGATAATAATAATGTTTTGAGAGATAGAGAGGTGGAAGGAAAAATAAAATAGTGTAAAAGTAATCCAGACACAGTGGGTCGTTAAAGTTATAAGACGAAAATTGCAGACACATTCGAATAAGAAAGTTGAATTTTCAAATTAGCTATAAAAATAAAAGTCAACTTTTTTTTTTTTTTTTTTGCTCTAAATGTACATTTCAGTGATTTCTGGACTTAGCGGCAAATTTTCTAATTCAGTTTTCGGTATAAGTCGTTGAATTTAACTCAAATTTAGATTCATAGAGATTTTCAACTATCTGACAATTTTGAAATTAAAGAAAATTGGAATTTGATGGAATTTAGAAGTAGTTCTGTAATTTATCTTAGAATTAAAGAACTAGTTCGAAATTTCATTCTCAATTAAATTTAAAAAAATTAAATCACACAAAGTTTTAGAACAGTTTCAGAAAAATTTAGAAATGCAAACCAAGTTCCAGATTTAATACTCAAAAAATTCTGAACTTGTTCTGAAATTTTAGAATTACAAAACTAGTTGCTGATTTAATCCTTAAAAAAATTGAAACTTGTACTATAATTTAATTGAGAATTTCAGAACTAGTTTAACGTTTAATCTGACAAAAAACATTTTAATCAAGTTCTGCAAATTATTTTACAGAACTTGTTTCACATTTATTCCATAAATAATTTTAAAACATTTAATTCTTGTTGAGGTTCTGAAATTCATTTTAAAGTTATACACTAATAATTGTATTTAAAGAAATTTAATCATGAAACAATATGAAACTGGTTCTGCAATTCATTTTAAAATTTTCAAAACTGGTTCCAGATTTAATCCTCGAAAAAAGATTTTAACCTAGTTCTGTAATTTATTTTAGAATTACAGCACTAGTTCCAAATTTATTCCTAAATAAAAATTAGCAACACTACATCATCAAAAAAATTTAAAACTGGTTCTGTAATTTATTTTAACATTATAAAACTAGTTCTAGCTTTAAATCATAAAAAGTCATTTAAAATTTGTTCTGTAATTTATTTTAGAATTCAGATTTTATTTCATTTTATAGTCGTTAATTACATTTAATTAAATTCAATCATGAAAAATATCGAACTGGTTCTGAATTTCGTTTTAGTTCCAGATATAATTCTCAAAAAAAAAACATTTCAAAATTATTCTTTAATTTATTTAGAATTACAGAACTGGTTCCATATATAATTCTTAAGTAAATTAAAAAAAATAATTCATAAAAAAGTTTGAAATTGGTTCTGAAATCTTAGAATTACAAAACTAGTTTCAGATTTAATCCTAAAAAAAATTCTGAATTTGTCCTAATTTAATTATATTTTCAGAAGTAGTTCAAGATTTAATCCTTAAACAACATTTTAAAAAACTTGTTCCAAATTTATTCCATAAATAAATTTAAAAAATTTAATTCATCAAAAAAAATTTTTGATGTGGTTCTGAAATTCATTTTAAAGTTATAGAACTGATAATTCCATTTAAAGAAATTTAATCATAAAAAAATATGAAACTGGTTCTGCAATTCATTTGGAATATTTCAAAACTAGTTCCAGATTTAATCCTCGAAAAAACATTTTATCTTAGTTTTGTAATTTATGTTAGAATTACAGAACTTGTTCCTATATTCCTAAATTAAAAAATGAAAGCATCAAACTAATTTTTAGAACTGGTTCTGTAATTTATTTTAACATTATAAAACTAGTTCTAGCTTTAAATCATAAAAAGACATTTAAAATTTGTTGTTTAATTTATTTTAGAATTCAGATTATATTTTACTTTACAGTCGTTAATTACATTTAATGAAATTTAATAATGAAAAATATGGAACTGGTTCTGAATTTTGTTTTAAAATTTCCAAAACTAATAGTTACAGATTTAATCCTTGAAAAAACATTTTAACCTAGTTCTGTAATTTGTTTTAGAATTTCAGAACTTGTTCCAAATTTATTCCTAAATAAAAATTAGCAACACTACATCATCAAAAAAATTTAAAACTGGTTCTGTAATTTATTTTAACATTATAAAACTAGTTCTAGCTTTAAATCATAAAAAGTCATTTAAAATTTGTTCTGTAATTTATTTTAGAATTCATATTTTATTTTGCTTTACAGTCTTTAATTACATTTAAAGATATTTAATCATGAAAAATATGGAACTGGTTCTGAATTTCGTTTTAGAATTACAAAACTAGTTCCAGATATAATTCTCGAAAAAAAAAACATTTCAAACTTATTCTGTAAATCATTTATAGTTACAGAACTGGTTCTGTATGTAATTCTTAAACTGGTTCTGAAAGTTTTTAATAAAAAATTTGTTTAAAGGAACAAAATTTAAGTAAACAGAAAGAGAGTGTCTAAAGGAGACGAAATAATGTCAAGTCGAATCCTCCTTTCTGTCCCTTAGATTTTGTACATGTGTTTCGATGATATTAATATTTATTATCAGGTCGTCGACCTGACGCGAACGTGAAAAAGCCTTCTGGCACTAACGAGAACAAACGAGGGTCTCGGGCCACGCAATAATTCGTTATGCCTATACCCACAACTACATTTATCATCACCTAACTTCCCTATCGACCAAGTGTGTCATATTCATTTTTTCTAATTGATCAGTTTGTTAACTGTCAGTTATATATTTCCTCTGAAAATTTGAATCTCGATATTCATAATCGCAATTCTCCTATTTACGTATAACTTTGGTTATAAATATTGTTTTTTAATTTAAAGATTTTTTAGGCCAATTTCCATCAAAAAAACATTCATCTAATTAAATTTTTTTTCTCTTCAAAATTCTATCAGAAATTCAAATATTAGGTTTTAATGGAACACTTACCAAAAATACGGAACTGGTTCTGTAATTTGTAAAATTAGTTCTAATTTAACAGAACTTAACGCGAGAAAATTATAACAAAGGCTAAATATTCTACAATAGGTACAATTAAGAGAAACGTTTGGAATTGATAATCAGAAAAATATTTTATTAGCTTCGAAAAAAAAAAAAAAAAAACGAAAACAGTAAATACGATTGAAACTTTTAAAAAAAACTTCCCCTTTTCTTCAGTTTACGTTCAAGCAGAGATTTACCAAAAAAACATTTTTCTAGACTCATTATTTTTCCACAAGAAAATAAAAGAAAAAGTGCAGTAATTTTCTCATGACTTTTACGAGTTCTTGCGGGAGAAATAGTGATGAAACTGGAGCAAAGTGTCTAAAGGATTTTGTCTGGGAAGAAGGTGTGAAAAATGTAGTTTTCCGTTTGGTGATTGTCTACTTGCCAGGAGGAGATTATCCCTATGATGAGAGAGAGAGAGAGAGAGAGAACTGAGGAACAGGAGGATGAGATGATATTCAAGCAACCTAATCGTGGTTGGGTCGTAATAACGCGCTGACAAGACAGAGGATACATAGTCTTGCACAAGACAAGATCTAGTGTTGCCATAATTCAGAACTGAAATGGTCCAGGGTCCTTCCGCTCAAATTCTCTTAACATAACACAGAGCCGTGTGCACGTAAACCTCGATCAAAGTCTTTCAGACTCATTTCCCTCTTCCGCCCTCTTGATATTGTTTATCGACGAATCTGGCATATCATGCCATCTTCATTATTCTTCCCGCTCTACATCTTTTTTTTTCCTTATGCAGAAAACATATATCTTGCTTTTTTTCCCAACAAAACGATTCACTTCTTATCAAACACAAACACACCAAAAAAAAAAAAAACCCTTCATACATTCTTTCATTTTATTTCATCATTTCTCTTTCGTTTCTCATCGATAAAAACCATAATCATAACAACTACTTTTCCAAGAGACGTATTCTCAATACCCTAAAGGATGATATTCACTGAATAAGGGATATGTGTCCAGAAAGGGAATAAGTGAAAGGAAAAATCAATTTTGGTGAATCTGATGTTCCTACCAGTTGCTCTAATAGCAGACCTACCAGGGAGAGCAGTTTTGGGACACTAGACGTTCTATTAGTTGCCCAAATCACGTAGAATATCAGAGGACGAAAGGAGAGAAGTTTTTGGGACAGCAGGAGTTTTTATCATATGTCCCAGTAACGCTGAATAACCAGAGATAGCCGATTTGGGACAGTAGACGTTCTATCAGTTGCCCAAATCACGTAGAATAACAGAGTACGAAAGGAGAGCAGTTTTGGGACAGCTCACGTTTCTATCAGATGTCCCAATAACGCTGAATAACCAGGGATAGTCGATTTGGGACAGTAGACGTTCTACCAGTTGCCCAAATCACGTAGAATAACAGAGTACGAAAGGAGAGCAATTTTGGGACAGCACACGCTTCTATCAGATGTCCCAATAACGCTGAATAACCAGAGATAGCCGATTTGGGACAGTAGACATTCTACCAGTTGCCCAAATCACGTAGAATAACAGAAAACGAAAGGAGAGCAGTTTCGGTACAGCACACGTTTCCATCAGATGTCCCAGTAACGCCGAAAACCAAGGATAGCCAAATAGTACCAGGGAGAGTAGTTTTGGGATAACAGACATTCCTATCAGTTGCCCAAATCACGTAGAATAACAGAATACGAAAGGAGAGTATTTATGAGACAGTAGACGTTTCCAGCAGCATTATTAACAACGTGAAATAGACGACGTAAACAAAGAGAGCAGAAAAAATTTTTGTTCATCAGACGTTTCTACAAGTTATTCCAATAGCGGGTGTAGCAGGAAGAGCAGTATCAGGACAACATATGTTCCTACCAATTGTCCCAGTAACATGGAATAGTATAAATACCTGGGAAAGCAGTTTTGGGACAGAAGACGTTCCTATTATTTGTCCCAATAACGTAAAATAATAGAAGTGTCAAAGATAGCAGTTTTGGAACAGTAGACGAAAAACGCCTGCTGTTTCTCAATAACGTAATTTTTCTCAAAATAACGTAGAATAGTAGACGTACCAAAGTTGAACATCAGTTGAATATCAGTTTAAGGACAGAATATGTTTCTATTAGTATTCTTCAATAACATCGAATAGTAGAAGTACCAGGGAGAGCAGTTTTTCGACAGCAAACATTATTAGCAGTATCTCTAATAGAGTGGAATAAACAAAGTACTAGGGAGAACAGTATTGGGACAGAAGACGTTCCTAACAGTTGCCCCAATAACGTGGAATAGAAGAAGTACCAGGGGAAGCAGTTTTGAAACAGAAGACGCTCCTATTAATTGCTCAATAACGTGAAATAGCAGAAGTGTCACGGAGAGCAGTTTTGGAACAAAAGAGTATCTCTAATAGAGTGGAATAAACAAAGTACTAGGGAGAACAGTATTGGGACAGAAGACGTTCCTAACAGTTGCCCCAATAACGTGGAATAGGAGAAGTACCAGGGGAAGCAGTTTTGAAACAGAAGACGCTCCTATTAATTGCTCAATAACGTGAAATAGCAGAAGTGTCACGGAGAGCAGTTTTGGAACAAAAGAAGTTTCTACAAGTTTCCCAATAACGTAGAACAGCAAACCTACAAAGAACAGCAGTTTTGGGACAGCGTCGACTATATGTACAGGACAAGAAAATTGGTCCATCAGACGACTCTACCTGTTAACCCAATAGCGTTGAATATCAGACGTACCAGGGACAGCAGTTTCGGGACAGTAAACGCGAATATTTAATTAAATTATTGTAAAGGAGCAAAGATATAAATCATAAAATATCTCGATGAACATAACTGAAACGAAAAATCAATGATGGTATTTGATGTTCTTATCAGTTGCTTCAATAGCAGTACTACCAGGGAGAGCAGTTTTGGGACAGTAGATGTTAGTATTAATTGTCCCAATAACGTTGAATAGAAAAAGTACCAGGGAGAGTAGTTTTTGGTACAGTATATTTTTCTATTAGTTGTCCCAATAACGTGAAATATCAGTATTACCAGGGAGAGCAGCTTTGGGACAGCAGATGTTATTAACAGTAGCCCCAAACACGTGGAATAGAAGAAGTACCGATGAAAATATGTTTTGGGACAGCAGATTTTTCTGACAATTGCTCTAATAACGTGGAACGGCAGAAGTGCCAGGGATAGCAGTTTTGGGACAGCAGACGGAAATATGTAATTAAATTGTAGCTGGCAACGATTTTCGTTGTAAATAAATATATATATAGTTTTCTTTTGGTATTTTGTTGCGTATTTTCTTCATGATTAACAAAATTGATTTTGTAAAATTTAATTTAATATCACTACAGAGATTATTGTTTGAAAAATCATAAAATATCTCTCAATGAGAATAATGGAAATTAGTTTTCCCTTCTATATCGCTGTTTTCATCAACGAAACCCGTCAATTTATTTGATTCCCTCGGGGAGATTAGATAATTCCGATAGCCAAGTTGGATGATACAATTTACATTTGTAATGATCTTTGACACTATTATATGCGGGTTACTCTCAGGTCCCTCAATTTTGGCGAATACATTTCTAGGAATCACCTTAAATTATTACCAATGCGGTGAATCCTCATTCCACAATTTTGGGTTGGATTCCATTCTCTGGCTGATACTTGATCTCTAGAGATTTAGACCTTCGTTCGTCTCTCTCTCTCTCTCTCTCTCTCTCTCTCTCTCTCTCTCTCTCTCTCTCTCTCTCTCTCTCTCTCTCTCTCTCTCTCTCTCTCGCCCTCTCTCTCTTTCTAGAAATTTTCCTCTTCCTCCACTATATATAATGTATGATATATATGTATACATTTCCGGAGGACGAAATGTTGGTTGCAACTTCCGAATAGCTTGCCACAAAGTTTATAAACTCAACTGAAATTCGCAAATTCGCTTGACTCTACACATTTCTGAGCTATGAGCTCTCCCAGACTCGCTCTTTCCACATCTCCTTGTATTAATTCCCCTCCTGACGCACACACCGTCGAAAACTTGACTCAGCCACTTTCGACAATTTGTAAGGAGTTACTAATTACAATCATCAACTTAAAAAAAAATTCATGAAAAATGCGAACAAAAAGAAAGAGCAAATTTTCACAAAATTCTTGCAATAATTCGAATTTGTCGTTTTTTTTAAGATTTTAATTCAAGAAATTAAATAATTTAATTACATTGCACTTTGAAGTTGAATTCTCAAGTGAGAGACAGAGAAAGAGAGAGAGAATCGACTTGAAATTTTGATCTTAAGGAATTAAGTCCCTAGTAGATTCTAGAATTCATTCTCGTGATATGATCTTGTCTTTGATCAACAAAATTAATTTTCAAATTAGTACAAGAGACTTAATCATGGGAATTATGAACTTCGATCTTTGAGTTCTTTTCTGAAAATTAGATTATGACAGTAATTTTAGATTATGAAAAAATTCTGACTGTGGTTTTTTGTTCTTTAGTTTTAGATTTTCATGAATTACAATTGAAGTTCTAATTATTTAAAAGAAATTTTTATCCAAGTCTTCAAAATAAAATAGTTGATAATTAGAGAGTTTTTTCTGTAATTTACGGAGTTAAACTAAATTTTAAAATTCAAGTGATGGAAATACAGAAGCAGTAAATTTTTTTTTTCGGAACTTGTTATGAAATTTATTTTAACATTATAAAATTAGTTCCAGTCTTAATCCTTAAAAAAACATTTAAAACTTGTTCTTTAGTTTCGAATTCAATTTTTATTTTAGTTCCAAACTTAGTCATTAATTACATTTAAAGAAATTTAACCATGAAAGAATATGGAACTGGTTCTGTAATTCATTTTAGAATTACAGAACTAGTTCTACATTTAATTCACAAGTAAAAAAAAGTTAAATCCTAAAGAAATTTTGAACTGGTTCTGAAATTTTAGATACAAAACTATTTTTATCTTTAATCCTAAAGAAATTTGGAACTTGTTCTATAATTTAATTTAGAATATTTTAGAACTAGTTTAATATTTACTCCTCAAATAACATTTTAAACTTTTTCATTAAAAGAATCATTTAAAGAAATTTAATCATGAAAGAATATGAAACTGGTTCTGTAATTTATGAAAAAAAAATTTTTAAAACTACTTCCAGAAAAAATATTTTTAACTTGTTCTGTAATTTATTTTAGAATTACGGAACTAGTTCCAAATTTA
This sequence comes from Leptopilina syphax, assembly GCA_032872505.1. Taxonomy (NCBI): domain Eukaryota; kingdom Metazoa; phylum Arthropoda; class Insecta; order Hymenoptera; family Figitidae; genus Leptopilina; species Leptopilina syphax. The sequence goes on along the minus strand of CM065471.1, from coordinate 34,620,615 downwards.
TTCTTCTAAAGTAAATTTAGAAAAACGATAAAATCTTTTTAAAAAATATTTGAGAACTTGTTCTGAAAATAATTTTAAAATCATGAAACTAGTTCTGGTCTTACTCTATAAAAAGACATTTAAAATTTTTTCTTTAATTTACTTTCGAATTCAATTTTTATTTTATTTTAGTTCCAGACTTAGTCCTTAATTACATTTAAAGAAATTTATTTATGAAAGAATATGAAACTAGTTCTGTAATTTATTTAAGAAATTTTAAAATTACTTCCAGAAAAAATATTTTAAACTTGTTCTTTAATGCTTTAAATTACAGAACTAGTTCCATATTTATTTTGACAAGTAAATTTTCACATTTTTATAATTATGGAACTTGTTCTGTAATTTATGGAATTAAACTAAATATCAAAATTCAAGTACCAAGCTGTAAATTGTCGAAAATTGAATTAAAAAACAAAATAATGATAAAAAATATGTTTTTCAAATTCTAGTTTCAACAAAACTAAAATTACAATTACAATAGAAACAATACAATTACGGAACTTGTTCCGTAAGACGATCTACTTTCCAATCTCTAAATTTTAATCCGTAACTTATTTTGGAATTCATTTTTTATTTGATTTAAGTTCCGTATTTAGTCCTTAATTACATTTTAAGAAATTTAATTATAAATAAATATGGAACTGGTTCTGCAATTTATTTGATATCTACAGAAGTAGTTCCAAATTTAATCATCAAATTAAAAATCGCCTCGATTTCAAAGTAGTCTCTACAATTGATTTTTAAAATTTTTAGTTTAGAAATTAGTCTTGAGCTATACATTTACGGAACCAGTTCCGGATTTTAATTTTGAAATTATAGAACCTATTTTTTATTTAATCCATTTCATTTAAGTTCGGAAATGATCACCGACGACTTTGTATCGAAATCAGAATTTTGTACTATTATCCGGAACTAGTTCCGTAATTCTTAATTCGTCCTAATTTGGTTAATTGTCGATATTAATTATGCAGAAAATTTAGAATAAAAAAAGCAATTTTCTTCTGAAATTTCACGATATGATTTAAAATATTGAAAGTTAAACTTTCACTTAGTTTTTTTTTTTTTTTTGGTTTTTAAATATTAGATATTCGTTAAAAGGGAAAAATGATGAAACAACGTAGACGCTTGTCGAACAAAAATGAACCGTGGGTGTTTTAAGTGTTCTATACATTGGCATGACTCTAGCTGGGTCGTCCATTATCGCGAGTCTATGTTGTTTTATAGAGCTTACGTACTTGTACAGTGCAATGCTTCGTGGTTTTGCCTGCGGTCCGGTCTTGAATAGAGCGTTCATTAATCGTACACCCACCGCGTTTTCTCCTCTATCTCCATCTCTCTTCCACACTACTGTCACAATACTCACACACGCACACACATTTATAGACAAATGCACACAATTTTCATCATCCCCATTTATCATTGTTATCGACAGTCTCCAATTCTCAACACTGGGAGACACAATTTACGCTACTCCAATTCCAAACTGATACCTAAAAAAAATCCCTTGATAAATTTTTATCTCCTCATGGTATTTTAGTTTTGTTGAAACTAGAATTTAAAAAACACATTTTTTTATCTTTATTTTGTATTTTTAAATTGAATTTTCGACAATTTACAGCTTGGCACTTGAATTTTGACATTTAGTTTAATTCCATAAATTACAGAACCAGTTCCATAACTAAAAATTTGCACTCAAATCATCACTCGAACTTTGAAATTTTAATGATTATAATATTTTATTCGCAACTTAAATTTTCGCTTAATTAGAGTCAAAATTAGAAGTTGTAGTTTTAGTCGGGAACTAGTTTCGTAATTAGTTCTACTTGCCTTAATTTTATTTCTAAATTGTATCTAATTATGAAAAATTGGTTTGAATTACAAAACTAGTTTCTTAATTTCTTGAATTCGTTCGATTTACGGAACTAGTTCCTTAATTGTATTCATTCGTATTTTAAAATAAGACTTACGGACCTGGTTCCGTAATTGTATTAATTCGTTCCTAACGAATTAAAATTTCTAAATTATAGACTAAATTACGAATCTATTTACCAGTTCCATATTTTTTCATGATTAAATTTCTTTAAATGTAATTGAAGACCAATCCTGGAACTGAAATAAAATAAAATCTAAGTTCTGAAACAAATTAAAGACGAGTTTTAAATGTCTTTTTATAGGTTTTAAGACCAGAATTAGTTTTATAATTTTCAAATACCTACACAGAATCAGTTCCAAAACTTGGTTTTACTGAATTAATATTTTTAAATTTCCTTCAAGAACTTTGGAACTAGTTCTGTAATTTTAAAATAAAATACAGAATAAGATTAAAAATTTTTTTTTTTGACAATTAAATCTTCAACTTTAGTTCAATTCTATGAATTACAGAACAATAACTATTTAATTTGAAAATTTGGATTTAACTCCGGAACCGGTTCTGTAATTTACTAAATTATCCATAATTGGCCTAATTATTTAGGAACTTTATTTAATTATCGAACTGTAAATAATCATTTAAAATAAATCTGGACCAAAAAATTTGTCTTCTAATTTTTATTATTTTTAACGAAATTTTTTATGATTAAATCTAGATTTTGATTTTCGATTCGATTCTAAAATTTGATGACGCAATTGGTCGTAAATCTGTTACTAAGTTCGACCATAAATTTTACCATAAAATCACAATCCAAATCTTAGTTTAATCTCGAAAGTACTATTTGACATTCTGTTAAATTAGACTCTAAAATTTGCTCCTTCAATCGAGAATTTCAACATGAAGATTATTTTAATTCAATTTATTCGATATTTGTAAAGTGTAAATTTTAATTTAATTTATTCGATAATTGTAAATTTTAATGAAATTTACTTGATAATTGAATAGAATTTTTTTCCTAACGAATTTTGTATTTGACTGTTGTTAGAAAATTTTTTTTAATAGATTCCAAAGTTTCTAAATAATCGAAACAAATAGTGTCAATTTAGTAAATTACGGAACTAGTACCGAATTTAACTAAAGTTTCCAATTTTCGAATAATTTCGATTTTTAGGGCTAATTTTGTTTTCAAATAATTATTATTTAAAGATCGAATTAAAAAATCAGGTTCTAGCTAAATTTCCAAAACTTCGAATTGAATTTAAAGATTTTTAATATTCTCTTCTTTTTCCTTTGACTTTTATTTTTAACAATAAGAGAAATAATTTTCGTCTCTCTGAAAATAGGAATAAAAATTGCCAGTTCTATTGTTTAGGTAAGAATATTTGCGCGACATTGTGAAAGAAGAGCGGAAATCTTTCTCTCAAGAGAGAAAAAAATTTCGGATATGGCTGTGAGATGCCAATGTTGAGTTTCTCGTATATTCTTCTATAGAGAAATATACGTAACGTAATAGAATGTATTCCCCTGAGCTAATGGTCCGTGAAGACGTATATACAACGTCTTCAAACTGAAATTCACCCTCTTTTTTTTACCGTCATGTCTGTACCAAAAGATATACGGGCGAACAAACACACACTCAAGTGTCAGGCCCAATTCCAATTCGAAGTCACTCTTATAATTTGTTACACACGATTCGAAGACAAGTTACTTTTTTGAAAAAAGTAAATGTCAATTTTAAATAGAAATTGAAATAATCAATAAAAATAGAAATAAATAAATTAACTTTGAATTTTAATTGTAATCTTTAAATTTTACTAGGTCCAGTACAATTACAATAGAAATACAATAGAATTACGGAACCAGTTCCGCAAGTCGATCTTATTTTTAAAATTTATTTAGGTACTAAAAGGAACGAATCCATACAATTAAAAAACTAGTTCCGTAATTCGAACAAAGCTTCACAATTAAAGAACTAGTTTCGTACTTCGAACGAATCTATACAATTAAGGAACTAGTTCCTTACTATTAACGAATCTATACAATTAAGGAACTAGTTCCATAATTCTAACGAATTCATATAATTAATCTTTAAATTATACTATATTATTATTATAATCTTTAAATTTAAGTCCATGAGGAACGAATGAATATAATTACAGAACTAGTTCCGTAATTCGATCCGATTTCTGTAGTTAAATCCAGTTTATAAATAAAATCTAGAAGATTGTTAAAAATGTGTTTTTAATTTTTTGTTTAATGGAACAAATAATGAGAGATTAACGAAACTACAGAACTAGTTCCAGATTTAAATTAATGATCTAATTTAAAAAAAGCTAAATTTATCCAGAAAATTTGATTGCAATTATCATACTATTGGAATTAATTTATTTTCTGATTAGATCTATTTTAGTATTTAGTTATTATTGAAGAAATTATAAATAATTACGGAACTGGTTCCCAATTTAAGGTACAAAATATAATTTTATTTATTAATTAAGTGAGAATTAGAAAATTCTAATTAAATTTCAGGGTCGATTCCAAAAATTATTTAATTTTAAACTTTAAATTTTATTCCGTGATGAACAAATCAATACAATTACGGAACAAGTTCCCTACTTAAACTATACAGTTTCTAATTGCGTTCATTAATTAGGCGAACATTTAAAATTGGAATAAAATTTCAGCTCCAATTCCACAAAATAAAATTTATTTTAATTTTTCCTTTTAAATTTTATTTTAAAAAATCAAAGCAATACAATTACGGAACTAGTTCCTTAATTCGAACTACTTTCCATAATTAGATCTAATTTTGAATCAAAATCGAAAAGTGTTCTAAAAAATTGGTTTTTAAATTATCTTGAATAATAAAACAAATAATGACAAATCAACCTAACTATAGAACTAGTTCCGGATTTAAATTAACGGTCTAATCAAAAAACAAAAACTAGAGTTATGAAAAAAATTTGATTCTAATTATTATCTTAATTAGAATTAATTAATCATGATTCTTTATTTTTCTTTATGGCAAGTAGAAGTTATTACGGAACTAGTTCCTGACTTAAACTTCAACTTTTAATTTGGTTTACCAATTAATCGAGACTTTAAAATTTGAATAAAATGTCAGGCTCAATTTAAAAAATAAAACTTCATTTTAATTTTTTCCTTTAAATTTTATTCCGTAAAAACAAAACAATACAATTACGGAACTTGTTTCATAATTTGATCCAATTTCTATAATTAGATCTAATTTAGAATCAAAATCGAAAAGTGTTCTAAGAAATTGGTTTCCAAATTATCTTGAATAATAGAACAAATAATGAAAAATCAACCTATCTACAGAACTAGTTCCGGATTTAAATTAATAGTCTAATCAAAAAACAAAATCTGAAGTTATCAAAAAAATTAGATTTTTATTATCGTCCTATTGGAAATAACTTTTTTTATTACATATAATTTAGTATTTAGTTATTATTACAGTAATTAGAATTAATTACGGAACTAGTTCCCAATAAAACTACAAGTTTTAATTTTTCTTAATTAATTAAGCGAGAATTTGAAAATTCAAATTCATAACAATTTTTTACAATATTTCTCGAATATTTCGAATCATATTTCTTAAATTTCCCGCCAATCTTGAGAAATGAGAATTTATTGCAGTACTAAAGTCATTGTTTGAAAGCATCACTTTATCAGACTTTAATGAAAATAACAATCGATTGTTGTGTCTCCATACATAACGGCTTATGAAAATATAGAATGAAAACGTAACGAGCTTACTTATACTATAATAATACATCCTCATCTGCCTCACCCTATATTGGCTTCCATTATAACAAGATTCAATTTGCATTACACAAGCCCTAATTCAAATGGCAATAAAAATAATGTCTATTAAATTAGAATATCCATTAGTTTGTGTTAAATTTTCTAAAAATAATATTGACAAAAAAATAATTCCTCTATTTAAACAACTCTACACTTTTTTTTCAAAAAAAAAAAAAAAAATATTATTTTACTTGTATTTCACTGCACGTATATACAATATTTCACGCGCAGTGATTCAAATATTGTTATCCTAAAATTTACATCTATCCCTTTCGAACAAAACCCTAAATTCGATTCTTGTTTTCCCAAGGGATTAAAATAAATGATTAATGATTAAATTTTGACGCTAAATTTAATTCAAACTTTGATCCTTGATTTGAGAATATTGCGCCTCGACTTGATCCCAGAATTTTGGTAAACTGTTAAATTGGTCCCTTTGATCCCAAATGTTATCATAAAACGGATCATGAATTTGATTTTGGATTAAATAAGGAAAGTAAAGCTTAAACAGTATTTAGACAAAAATTCCTTTCGAAACTAGAAATTTCAATTATTTAAAAAATATTAATACAAACATTTGTTTCGAATAAATGAAAATAAGGAGAAAAAATTGCAGAATAAAAAATAAAATAATAATAAAATGATGATAAAATAAAAATAGCATCAATTGAAAGTGAATTACAGAACTAGTTCCGGAATTTAATTTAGTTTTGAAACAAACTTCTTGAATATTTTGGAATAATCAGGAAAATCGAATAATTGAATTGCAAAACAGGTTCTGATTTCACAAAAATTCTAATTATTGTTCTTAACAATTACGGAACCAGTTCTGGATTCAACTGAAGTTTTTAATTTTACATTTTATTCAGAAAAACGAAAATATTCGTAATTTATATACGATAATATATACGATAATTAATTATAACAAGAAAATTTATCATAGAAATGCGGAACTGGTTCTGTAATTTATTTAACTATACGAAATTGGCTTAATTATTTGGTAAGAAGTGTATAATTAAAATGTATTTAAATATAGAAAAAGTATTTATTTTTAACAATGAAACCAATTAAAACTACCTTGATGAATTACGGAACCAGTTCCATATTTAACTTTAGTTTATAATTTTACATTTTATCTTGAATATCAAAACTAATTGTAATTGTGTAAATTAATTAGAGAACTTTTTCTCAGGTTTAAATTTATCAAATAAATGTGGAAAACTGCAAATATTTTCAAAACTAGTTTCTAAAAATTATTCAGTACAATTATAGAACTAGTTCCGGATTTAAATAGAAACGATTAAACGATTTTACTCAAAAACAAAAAAAAATATAAATTTTAGTTTACTTTACTTCTTTATTTTATTTATTTCTTACCCTAAAATTACATTCAATCAATTAATTAAATTACAGAACTGGTTCCGGATTTAAATCGAAACTGCTGAACGATTTTATCCAAAAACAAAAAGTAAATAAATTCGAAGGATTTTGTTAAGCTTTGTTATTTTTAATACTAAAAGCTGCTAAATTGGCAATAGTTAAATTAGTTAAAGTACGGAACTGGTTCCGGATTCAAATTATCTAAAATATTCTACGAATTTTAACAAGAAATGAATGTAAACATATTCTCAAAATTTTACTGTTTTTATCAAAATTACCTGCTGCTAGAAGCAATTAATTAAATTACAGAACCAGTTCCGGATTTAAACGAAAATTTCGAATTTCAAATCCTTATTACATTAAAAAAGAAAAATTCGCATATATTCTAAAATCAAATTAAGTATGAATGTCAAAATGAAAATAATTAAATTCACTTCGCAAGAAAATAATAAAAATAATTAATGTCAAGTAATTTAATATAAATAAATCCTGAAAAATTAGGTTCAGCAAACTTTTTAATGCAGTGTTGTTATATATTTTCTGATTTCCCCTAAGCATCTGTCTCGGATGAATGGTAGTTGTCAGGTCCCAACCCCACGTGTTGTTTCATTTGGACCGAGAGAAAAGATGCTGACTAAAACTCACCTTTTTTTCTTCCCTTCGACAAATAAGATTTTTTGCTGTCTCGAAGCAGGGTAGTCCAAAAAGAAGAAGAAGAAGAAAAAAAAAGAAAAAAAAATAAATAAAAGACCAATTTTTTTTATGAACAAAAAAAGTGTCTACCTATACAGTGTACAATTAACTCTAGACGTATCGTTTTATTGATAGTCTTACAGTGTTCTTGTCGTGGATTTTTTCTCTCCTTTTTTTCTTACTCTCTTGATTCGTGAAATTGAATTAAAACATCGTCAGGGGTTAATTAAAAGCCTTCTAATTAATACTTGTAAACACTACTTGTAAATTCTACAAAATAAATTAGAATTGTGACTTTTTTGCGACAAGAGGAAGAAAATTGAAATTAGAGGGAAAGTTTTTTTAAATTAAAAATAATAACTAGTTTTCTTTATCTCAAAGGACACGATTACCAAATTATCCAAATTCTAAATACCATATTTGCAGACTTCGAACTCGATAAATAATTTTAAAAAAGAAAAAAAAGTAGCTTTTATACTAAAAAAAAGTAGTAAAAAAGTAGCTATCGAAAAATAAAAATTTGACGACCAAAAAAACTTGTTTTAGAAACTTCACAAAACTGACAAAAATTCTATTCTATATTTTATTTTCCTGCATTTTTTATAATTTTCATCAAAAATATTTACTTCTTTTTTATCCTAATAATAAATTCAATTCCTGCAACGAATTTTATTATTCATGAAAGAATTAAAATATTTATAAAAATAATTTAATACTTGCGAAGAATTTTATAAAAAATTTAAATAATTGATTTCTTTCGACTAATTTTATGCAAATTCTCATTTAAATAATTGAATTCCTGAGAAATTTTTATTATTTATAAAAAGAATTGAATTCTTACAAAGATGTTTACAAAAAATTTTTTAAATAATTAAATTCTGGTCGGAAAATTTATGAAAATAGTAAATATTAAAAATCATTCAATTGCGAAAAGTTTTTAAAAATAATTAAATTTTATAAAAAAATCTATTACAATTTTTTACAATAATTGAATGTCTATGAGGTATTTTATTAAATTTTTTTAAAATAAGTGAATTCTTGCAAACGATTTTATTAGAATTTTTAAAAATAATTGAATTTCTAAGAAGATATTTATTACTTTTAAAAATAATTGAATTCTTGTGATAAATATTGTTATTTATGAAAATAATTGAATTTTGCAAAAAATTTTATTAAAATGCCTCAAAATAATTGAATTTTAGGGAATAATTATGTTATTTATTGACATAATTGAATTCTTTCGCTGAAGTATTTATGTAAATAATTGAATTCTTGGGAAGAATTTTATTAAAATCTAAAAGAATAATTGAGTTATTTTAAAAAATTGTAAGTAAAATTGCATAAAAAATAATTGATTTATTTCGAACAATTTTATTTAAATATTTGAAAATAATCGAATTTCTGCGAAGAATTCTAATACTTTCGTAAATAATTGAATTTTTTCAAAAAATTTCAAAAAACATTTTTTTGAGAAATTAAACTTTGAATTTTTAAGAATAATTACATTTTTTGAGCAATTTCTGTAAAATTGTATCAAAAATAATTGAATTCCTGAGATAAATTTTTTTATTTATGAAAATAATTGAATAGTTGCAAAGAATTTTATTAAAATTTTCAAAAATAATTGAATTCCTGAGAAAAATTTGATTATTTACGAAAATAATGGAATTCTTGTGAACAATTTCATTAGAATTTTTAAAAATAATTGAATTTCTAAGAAGAAATTTATGACTTTTAAAAATAATTGAATTCTTGTGATAAATATTGTTATTTATGAAAATAATTGAATTTTGCAAAAAATTTTATTAAAATGCCTCAAAATTATTTATGTAAATAATTAATTTCTGGGGAAGAATTTTATTAAAATCTAAAAAAATAATTGAATTATTTCAAAAAAAAAATGTAATTGACATTGTATTTAAAATAATATTGAATTCTTGTGGAAAGTTCTAATATTTTTGTAAATAATTGAATTTTCCAAAAAAATTTCCAAAAAAACATTTTTTTAAATAATTGATTTTTTCGAATAATTGAAATTAAATTTTTAAGAATAATTGCATTTTTTTGAGCAATTCCTGTAAAATTGTATCAAAAATAATTGAAATCCTGCGATGAATTTTATTCTTTATAAAAATAATTGAATTTTATTAAAATTCTCAAAAGAATTCCAAAAATTTCCAAAAAAAACATTTTTTTAAATAATTGGTTTTTTACGAGGAATTAAACATTTATTTTTAAGAATAATTACACTTTTTGAGCAATTCCTGTAAAATTGTATCAAAAATAATTGAAATCCTGCGATGAATTTTATTCTTTATAAAAATAATTGAATTTTATTAAAATTCTCAAAAGAATTCCAAAAATTTCCCAAAAAACATCTTTAAATAAATTTTTTCGAATAATTGAAATTAAATTTTTAAGAATAATTACATTTTTTTGAGCAATTCCTGTAAAATTGTATCAAAAATAATTGAAATCATCTTTATAAAAAATAATTGAATTTTATTAATTCTCAAAAGAATTCCAAAAATTTCCAAAAAAACATCTTTTTAAATAATTGATTTTTTCGAATAATTGAAATTAAATTTTTAAGAATAATTACATTTTTTTGAGCAATTCCTGTAAAATTGTATCAAAAATAATTGAAATCCTGCGGTGAATTTTATTCTTCATAAAAATAATTGAATTTTATTAAAATTCTCAAAAATAATTGAATTCATGAGAACAATTTTATTATTTATGAAAATAATTGAATTCTTGTGAACAATTTTTATTAGAATTTTTAAAAATAATTGAATTCTTGTAATAAATATTGTTATTTATAAAAATAATTTAATTTCGAACATTTTTTGAAAATAATTGAATCGTTTTAAAGAATTTGATTATAATTTTTGAGAATAGTTTTTTGATTTCTAGTATTAGCGAATTTAAAGTAGTGGGAATTCTCAAAAAAAATTAGAAATAGTAGCTTTTAGTGGCTGAAATCTAAAAAAAGTATCCAAATAGTAGCATATCGTAAAAAAGTAGTAAATAGTAGGTTTTAGTAGATGAGTACCAAGCCTGGTATTTGGGGTAATATGGCACAGAGCGTTTCTTTTTCAAATGCATCAAAATATCAAGTCTGCAGACTTGATATTTCGTTTCTATATTTCGTTTTAAAATTTTAAATATGTACCGTATATGGGGTAATATTGCACAGAGCGTTTCTTTTCCAAATAAAATGCATTAAAATTGTACATTTTCCATCAAACTATTGATATTTAATTTTTTTATTTTAATTCCGTGAATGTTAATTTAAACGCTGCAAACGAAGTTTAGTATATGATATTTAGAGAAGTTGAATTGCAGTCATGGTCATGCTTTCAGAGAAATTAAATTTCCTTGAAATTCCATTTGAGGAAGTGCAGAACTATGTTTTAGGGGTTGATTGGATTAGTATTCACAAGCATTGTTCCAAGTTCGTGTTCCATTGAGTCAAAAGGGTGCGTATTGTCATACAGACATATCTAACGTTTTAGAATCTCAAATACTGATAAAAAGGACAAAATTTTATTTTCATAAATCAAAAATTCCGTTTCAGTATATAATAAATATTTAAACGAATTACATAATTCTAATATTTCGATCAATTCTCTTCAGTTCAATAATTTTCACATTAGATAACTTTATAATCACTGTGTCAAATTACCCCAAGTGCTCTATTTTCCCCTTGTGGGGTAAAGTGACACAAAGGACTTTTTAGATTTTTTTAGCCAATTTTTTCCTTATTTGAAATTTTTTATTAATTTCTTATTAAATATTTTGCATATTTTTTTTATAATTAAGGTTTTTAGAGATTTTATAATATGAAAAAATAAAATAGAGTCTAGAGTTTATAATTAAAATGAGACGTACGCCACTGAAATTTAAAAAAAACCTGTATTTTTTAAGACACAAAAGAGTAGGGTTTATATGTGGAGTTGGTGTGTCAGATGTGACCTGTGTGTATGTTCCCTTAAACGAAGCGTTAATAAAAGAAGAAGGAACAAAGTTGGTCAGAACGCTTCTTCTCAACGCGTTTCCTCTGCTTCCGTGTCTTTTCAAAAGACCTCGGGCATTTTAAATTTAAAGAGACCCCCAAACACTTGTTTATTTTTCGAAACAGGTACAATCACCAACACTAATAACATAATTAAAAATATTCTTCACAAAATGCATTTTTTTTCCTAATTAAAAAGCAAAAAAAGACCATTTTACCCCATAATGACGTAAACAAGTTGATATGACAGATTAAAAAATGGAAATAAATACAAAAACCTCTCCATTACCCAAATCCTCTCCATATTACCCCAAATCCTTTTTCTATAGTTATATTGCCCATAGAAGGTCATGGGGTAATATGACCCAAATTTACAAGCAATTTGTAGCAAAAAAATAACAGTAAAACAATTTCAGTAAAAAACAGTATAAAAGCAGTAAATATATTACCATATCACCCCAAATTACCCTTTTTATACAGTTATACTACCCATAGAAGGCCATGGGGTAATATGACCCAAATTTACAAACAATTTAGAACAAAAAATAACAGTAAAACAATTTCAAAGGAAAACAGTATAAAAGCAGTAAATATATTACCATATTACCCCAAATTACCCTTTTCATACAGTTATACTACCCATAGAAGGCCATGGGGTAATATGACCCAAATTTGCAAACAATTTAGAGCAAAAGGAAAATAAAAAAATAACAGTAAAACAATTTCAGTAGAAAAAAGTATAAAAGCTGTAAAAAGATAAAAAAACGTTCGAAAAAATTCAGTTAGAAATTAAAATTAATTTTCAGAAATATAAAGAAAAATTATGAATTTGGAGAGTGAATGAAAATTTATGGGGCGAAGAAGGAAAAATAAAGTGCTACGCTATTGCTGGCATGTGGTCGCTGTTGGTCTTTGTTGCCTATATATATGCCCGACCTACGTCAAACCAGATGAACAGCTGGAACCCTCAAAATTCCTCGATCATCGATGAATGTTCCCAATATTCAGTGTCCTTTTTTTACTATAAATATATGAAAAAAAATTCAATATTAAAAAAAATATTCAAAAAAAAAAAACGATTTCCATGAAAGATAAATATTATTGGTAAATGACCATAAAGGAACAGGATCATATTTGGATATGACGCCAGACACACTTCGTCTCATTTATTTTTACAACTCCTCCAAAGTAGACAATTTTTCACGGTCAACGACTTTTTGCCATTCGAATTTCTTTCGACTCCATATAATTTGCTTCATTCACTCTGTTAGTGAGCGAAAAAGAATTTTTCATTTCGACTCCGTTCTCTTCAATTGAACGCATTTTATATTAAAAGAATTTTCCACAGTTTTCTATTTTTTACTTTTATTCCAAAAAGAGCTGCCAGAAGCAAAATTGGGGTAATATGACACATAACTTTGAAATTTATATAATTAATAATTAAAAACTACTAAAAATTGAAAGAAAAAAATTTTTTATTCAGATGTAAAATATTCTGCAGAGAAAATCCAATATGGGGTAAACTGACACTTTCTTTAACAGCAGAAAATTATTACTAACAGCATTGAAGACTTGTGAACTAATTTTTAGATTCTTTTTATTTTTCCAAAGTATGAAAAAAAGGATTAAATGCATCTTTTTTCAAAAACGATTTTGACTGTTTAAAAAGAAAGAAGTTCTTTTCTCTCATTGCAGAAAATTGGGGTAATATGGCACATGAATTTCAAATTTATACAATGAATAATAAAAAACTACTAACAATTGGAAGGAAAAAAATTATTTCATTTAGATTAAAAATACTCTGTAGAGAAAATCCAATATGGGGTAAAATGACACTTTATTTAACAGCATTAAATTATTATTAACAATATTAAAACTTGTGAACTAATTTTTAAATTATTTTCATTTTTAAAAAGTATAAAAAAATTTTTAAAAGTCTAAAGAAAAGAATGAAATACATCTTTTTTCAAAAAGGATTTGGCCTGTTTTAAAAAAAAAAATTCTTTTCTTTCATAACAGAACATTGGGGTAATATGCTACATGAATTTCAAATTTATATAATGAATAATAAAAAACTACTAAAAATTGTAAGGAAAAAAAATTCTTTCATTTAGATAAAAAATATCCTGTATAGAAAATCCAATATGGGGTAAAATGACACTTTATTCGACAGCAGTAAATTATTATTAACAATAATAAAGAATTGTAAATTTTGAAATTATTTCCATTTTTCCAAGAAAATAATTAAATTCATCTTGTTTTTTGAACGATTTTTACTACATTCAAAAATAAATTGTTTTTTTTTCTTCCTAGAACAGTGGGGTAATAATGACCAACGTTTTTTAAATTAAAGTAATTATCACTTACATTCTACTAAAAATTGAATGTAAAAAATTATTTTATTCAGATTTAAAATATTCTGCATGAAAAATCCAATATGGGGTAAAATGACACTTTATTTAACAGCAATAAATTATTATTGCCAGTATTGAAAACTTATATAATAATTTTTAAATTATTTTCATTTTTCCACAGTGTTAAAAGAAAATTTAATTCATCTTTTTTCTAAACGATTTTTACCGTGTAAAAAAACCTTTTTTTTAAAACAGTGGGGTAATATGACACATTACTTTTAAATGTATATAATGAATAATAAAAAAAATACTGAAAACTGTAAGGAAAAAATTTCTTTTATTCAGATTTAAAATATTCTGCATAAAAAATCGAATATGGGGTAAAATGACACTTTCTTTAATAACAGTAAATTATCATTAACAGTATTGAAGATTTTGTAAACTAATTTTTAAATTCTTCTCATTTTTCCACTGTATTAAAAAAAGGATTAAATTCATCTTTTTTCTAAACGATTTTTACTGTTAAAAAACCTTTTTTTTCTTTCTAGAACATTGGGGTAATGTGACACATGAATTTCAAATTTATATAAGGAATAACAAAAAACTACTATAAAAACTGAAAGAAAAAAAATTCTTTCATTCAGATTTAAAATATTCTGCATAAAAAATCCAATACGGGGTAAAATGACACTTTCCTTAACTAAAAATAAGTATTAAATAATTATTAACACTATTGAAGAATTGTAAACGAATTGTTAAATTATTTCGATTTTTCCACAGTATTACAAAGAAAGAATTAAATTCATCTTTTTTCTAAACGACTTTTACTGTTTTCAAAAAAAAAAAAAAAAAATTCTGTTTTTTTCTTTCCAAGCTTTTTTTCAACAACTGAATAAACGAATTTCGAGTGGAATATCTCTTGAGAGAACGAACCTGTTCGACGTTGGTAATCAACTAACGTTTCCCACTGCGCGATGTGGAATCGAATAAGTCTAGTGAACCGAACATTTCCCGGTACGCTCGTTACAGCTTCGATATTGATAAATTAATCACTGCTTCTGACCATTCCAAATGAAATAAAAAAGCAAAAAAAAGAAGAGAAGAAAAAAAAATAGTGTGTGTTATTACCACCTTTATATCGTCCTGAAGTCAACGCGAATATAACCTCATAATATTTGATTTAATATTCCATGATACACTTTGATTTTATGAAATTCAATAAAAATGCAAATTTCAATTTAATGAAAATAATAAAATTTATACTGAAAGATTATCTTTTTCGAAAATGTAAATTTTATAAAAATACTAATAAAAAGACCGTATCTGTTAAAAATTGTATACGAAGAACTAGGTTTTAGGAGTAAATGTCACCTTTTACCCCGGATTGTGATCCGTTTTACCCCATAAGTTCCCTTTTACCCCGTATAGTAACAATTTGACCAATTTTGAAAATGTTTTTTTTTCTTTTTAACTTTTATTGTTATTCTCTTAAAGGTGAATATAATTTTAGAATATTCCTTGATGCTTTATTTTTGCAAAATTTAACAAAAGTGCAAATTCCTAATAATAAAAGTATTAATAAACTTTATGCGAAAAAAATGTTTTCATATTAATATTTTCTAGTGTAGAAAAAAGAACAAAGAACTATTTTAGGAATGAAAGACTCTTTTACCCCATCGACTAGTACGTTTCACCTCTGACATGATGTTCCCTTTTACCCCGTAGTGTATTAATTTGACCCATTTTACCCATGTACGATTTATTTTTTTTAAAAAAATTTTTTTTATTCCTATAAATAAATTAGAGGAAAAAAATAAGAGAAAAAAATTGCAGAAAAAATTAGAGAAAATAATTTGAAAAAAATAGAGAAAAAATAGAGAAAAAAATAGAGAAAAAAATAGAGAAAAAAATAGAGAAAAAAATAGAGAAAAAAATTAGAGAAAAAATTGAGAAAAAATTAGAGAACAAAAAAATAAATCTGAACAAAAGTTGATTAATAAGTAAAAGAAAATTAGAGAATAAAATATAATAAAATTGATATTCACTTTATACGTTAATTTACCAATTTCATCTAAATTTCGAATTACTTCTCTTAGAAACTCATTCGACTAAATGACAATTGAATTTCAATTTGATTTTATATTGTATAATATTCAAAGTAACGAGTATAGACCCTTTTCGACGTGACTCGAGAATTCAAATTGCCGACGACGACGACATTCGACGTTGCTGTCACGCATGAAGTTTCATGTTAATTACGCCATTTGCTTCTCTCTCTCTCTCTCTTTCTCTTCTTCTCTCCTCTTTTTTCTCATATCCTGCAAAGAGCATTTCTTCTTCACGGGGAAATATCTCGCTCAATGTTTCATTCGTTTCATTGAATACTTTTGCAGAAAAACAAAAAAGAATTTAATTAGTATTTGCAACTAATAGAAGCAAAAAAAAAGAGAGAGAGAAAAAATTAACTGTTAGTCTTTTTTTTTTATTCCTTCATAAGAGTGATTCAATTAACTCACTTTTTTTCCCTCTCTCATTTGTGCATGTATTATGCATTCGAGAGACGATTTATCGATTTCATTAAGTCCTCGAGAAAATTAATTAACATTATCATAAAAAGAAAGTCAATAAGTCAATCAGTGTTTATTTACTTTTAATTAAATGGCTTTGCAAAATAGAAAATTTTGATGAAGTTATATTTTTTCGGGTATAATTGGGAAATATTGGGGAAAAAGGGGTAAAGTGACACTACATAGGGGGGTAAATAGACACATTGAAAAGAATTTCAATTTTCAACTTTAGATACAATTAAAAATTGATTATATTACAAATGACATATATAAAAATTTCCATGAAATTTTATTCTTTATAGTATAATTGGGAAATATTAAGAAAAAGGGGTGAAAGTGACACCACTTGGGGGTAAATTGACACATTGAAATTGACACAATAAAAAGAATTTTAATTGTAAGCACAATTTAAAACCGATTATACTAATGATTTTTTGTATTTGCTAAAATAATTAAGAATATTGAGAAAAAGGGAGTGAAAGTGACAACACTTGGGTAAGGGGTATATTGACACATTGAAATTAGGAGATTCAAGAGTTATAATCTATAGTTACAATTTAAAACCACTGAGAATTGATTTGAAAAAAATAGAAAGAATTAATTAATAGAAAAAAATGCGGGGTAGATTGGCACCACTTGGGGTAATTTGACACACTGTCTGAAAACCATCAAATTCAAAAGATTTATTATTTAAATTTTACGATTTTTCCAAATATCCTTATTCAGCATTACTTTTACTATTTTTGCTAATTAAATTCTTATTTAAAAAAAAAATTGTTTGAAATTCATAAAAAGTACGAATAATAAAATATATTTTAGAAGATATTAGTCTATATAGAGGCATCAAGGTCTGGCAATAGGAGGGAACAACTACTCGTTGACCTTCTCAATAGTCTCACGTAGCACTTTAACATCTCCAGACTCTTTCACGTGTATTAAGTCGACGCTCTCTAAGGTCCTTTAGAAGAATCTAATCTTACCTTGAAGGAGTTAAAAAAAAGTCATTTGTTAGGAAATACCACTAGAAACCACTTTTCCAACTCTTCCCAACTGATCTGACTCATACAATTTACATATTAAAATGACACATCTTTTTCAAAAAGAAAATCACGCATTAAAAAAAAATGCAAAAATACAAACTTTGCAGTCGATAATTAATTTTTAAAAAAATTGTAAAAACAAGCTTTCAAACTAAAGATTTTAATTTCTAATTTTTTTTTTGTATTTTTATTTTTTTTATTTTCTTGATTTTTTGCTAATTTTTATCAAAAATATTTATTTCTTTCTTATCCTGATAATAAATTGAATTCCCGCAACGAGTTTTATTATTCACGAAAGAATTTAAATATTTATAAAAATAATTAAATTCTTGCGAAAAATTTTATAAAAAAATTTTAAATAATTGAGTTCTTTCGACTAATTTTATGCAAATTCTAATTTAAATAATTGAATTTCTGAGAAATTTTTAATATTCATGAAAAAATTGAACTCTTACGAAGATTTTTTAAAAATTTTTTTTAAATAATTGAATTCTATTTGGAATATTTATGAAAATAGTAAATATTAAAAATCATTGAATTGCAAAAAGTTTTTAAAAATAATTAAATTTTACAAAGAATTCTATTAAAAATTTTTGACAATAATTGAATGTCTGTGTGGTATTTTATTTAATTTTTTTTTTAAATAATTGAATTTCAAAAAGGCATTTTATTATTTACGAAAATAATTGAATTCTTGCAAACGATTTTATTAGAATTTTTAAAAAATAATTGAATTTCTCAGAAGATATTTATTACTTTCAAAAATAATTGAATTCTTGTGATGAATATTGTTATTTATGAAAATAATTGAATTTTGCCAAGAATTTTATTAAAATGCCTCAAAATAATTGAATTTTCAGAAATAATATTCTTATTTATCGACATAATTGAATTCTTTCGAATTTATGTAAATAATTGAATTCTTGGGAAGAATTTTATTAAAATCTAAAAGAATAATTGAATTATTTCAAAAAAAAAATTTTATTAAAATTGTATTTAAAATAATTGATTTATTTCGAACAATTTTATTTAAATATTTGAAAATAATTGAATTCCTGTGAAAAATTCTAACATTTTTGTAAATAATTGAATTCTTCCAAAAAATTTCAAAAAAACATTTTTTTTAAATAATTGATTTATTTGGGGAACTGAAATGAAATTTTCTTTAGAATAATTACATTTTTTGAGCAATTTCTGTAAAATTGTATTATAGAAATAATTAAAATCTTGCGATGAATTTTAATATTTATGAAAATAATTAAAATCTTGCGATGAATTTTAATATTTATGAAAATAATTAAAATCTTGCGATGAATTTTATTATTTATGAAAATAATTAAATATTTGCTATGAATTTTATTAAAATTTTTGAAAAATAATTGAATTCTTGAAAAGAATTTTATTATTTATGAAAATAATTGAATTCTTGTGATGAATATTGTTATTTATGAAAACAATTGAATTTTTCAAAAAATTTTATTAAAATGCCTCAAAATAATTGAATTTTTGGAAATAATTTTGTTATTTATCGACATAATTGAATTCTTTCGAAGATTTATTTATGTAAATAATTGAATTCTTGAGAAGAATTATTTATGTAAATAATTAAATTCTTGAGAAGAATTTTATTAAAATCTTAAAGAATAATTGAATTATTTTAAAAAATTGTAATTAAAATTGCATTTAAAATAATTCATTTCTTGTGAAAAATTCTAATAGTTTTGTAAATAATTAAATTCTTCCAACCAAAAAAACATTTTTTTAAATAATTGATTTTTTCCAGGAATTGAAATTAAAATTTTAAGAATAATTACATTTTTTGAGCAATAATTAATTAAAAAATAATTAAAATCCTGCGATGAATTTTATTATTTATGAAAATAATTGAATAGTTGCTATGACTTTTACAAAAATTTTCAAAAATAATTGAATTTCTGAGAAGAATATTATTATTTATGAAAATAATTGAATTTTTGCGAAAAATTTTATGGAAGTGTTTAAAAACAATTTAATTTTTGTGAAAAATTTTGTTATTTTGGAAAATAATTGAATTCTTCATAAGAATTTTAAAAACATTGTTTTAAATAAATATTTTTTTTAAAGTATAATAAATATTATGAAAATTTTATTTTAAATAATTGAATTCTTGTGGAAAACTTTATTTGTGAAAATAATTGAATTCTTGTTTAGAATTTTATCAAAATTTTTTTTAAAATATTGAATTTTCATGAAATATGTTTATTATTATTGGAAGTAATTGAATTATTGTTAAGAATTGTATAAAATTTTTGTTAAATAATTAATTTTTTTTTTAATTTTCAATTTTTTTTCAAATAATTGAATTGTTTTGCGAAATTTGCATAAAGGAAAAAAAGTAGTAAATAGTAGGTTTCAGTAGACAAGTACAAAGCCTGAAAATATATTAAAATGTAAATAACAAAATTATATAGAAAAATATAAATCACAAGAAACAAAATGAAGAGAAAAATCATAGAGAGAAAAAAACCGAAAGAATATTTAAAATATGGTTAAATCATTGTAAATATATGTGTATATATATGTGTGTGTGTGTTTTTTTTCCCAGGGGAATGAAATATTTCTAAACGAGCACTCGTTAATTGCTTCGAGAAGAACAAAGGAAACTTTATTGCTTTGTGCAAAAGAGAGTGACTTTGAACGGGACGTGATTTGCCATTCGCTGGAGGCGAAGATTGAACGAAGAATGACGAAAGGGACAGTTATTTGTAAAAGACAAGAAAAAAAAAGGAAAAAAAATAAAAGAAGAAGGAATTGAAGGAGAAAAAAAAGGAATTGGCAACTCCATGGGGAATTCGTCAGAAAAGACTGAAATCTTTTGTGACTTTGCTTGCGCGGCTAAGAGAAAAAGAAATTAGAGGCATTAAATGAAGGGGGTGGCATAGGGGGGAGGTGAGGGTATTACAAGGATGTCGAATAAGATAAAAACGAATTCAACATTTTTTTTTTCTCTTTTTCTACAAATAAAATAAAAAACTATTCTAGATCAAGAAGTTTGGGACAATTTAGTTTTTTGACTTATATGAACAGAATACCCGCTTTATAACGAAAAATCGGTTTGACAGAAAATTTCTCTGTAATTATTTCCTGATTCAATATTTATGATCACTTTTTGATTATTAATCATAAATAAATGAAATACAATTTAATTAAATGCAATTATTACTTACTGACAATATGAGCGATGAAAAAAAATAGTAAACAAAGTTGAGACTCACCTGAAACAAATAAAATGGAATAGAATTAGTCAAAATATAATTTAAAAATTACCATCAATATACTAAAATCAAAATTTACATAATGTGTAAATAAAAAAAAATTTACATGACAAAAATTTATTTGTTCATAAATTTCTTTACATTATTACAAATTTTTTCTATTATAAATTTGTATATTTTTCAAAAAACGAATTTCTTATTTACATTTAAATTAAATGTAATTCTTTATCTTTTTTTTTGGGGAAAATTTTTTTTTTTCTAAAGTTGGTCTTTTTTTCTCTCTCTCTCTTTCTCTCTCCTTTGTTTTATTGCATGAAGCGAAGTGCAACTACTGTTTCCTCATTGAAGGGGGCGTGACGACACTCGGGTTATTTTCTAGTAATTCGCATTCGCCGGGCGCACCTGGTTTTCTTCAGAGAGGAAACGAGTTGAAGATTAAGGTAGAGAAAAGAAGGGTAAAAAAAAGTAAGTGTACGAGCAAGAAGAAAAAAAAGAAGAGGAAAGTATGAAAGAGAAAAATAGAGAATATACGTGAAGTTAAGATTGAGAATCTAAATCTCTTCTCTTTACAGTAAGAAAGGGAATGTTGTTTCATGAAATTCTCTTCTTCATTTTCTCATTTTTTCAAGAAAACAAGTCACTAACTACAAATTAATGTTTACATTCTTTATTTGAGAAAAAAAAAATAAATTACACATCCAAGAGATTGATTTTATTATCTCTAATTGACATTATGCATTTCCTGTTTAATCGCTTCTCTTGAACAATTTTGCAAAAAAAATTACTTATTTATTTTCGTAAACAAAACGGTTCAATAATTTAAAAAAAAAGATTTCAAAATCGTTTATGCGATCATACACTCTTTTTTGCGTGAATTCTATTGGTGCGCGTTGACGCGCAACTCTGCCGCGCATCGCAGTGCGCCGGTCAGTACGCGCAGCCAATGGCGCGTCCGATACCCCCACCACTAGCGGATCAGTATAAAAGCACATCCACGAGCTGTGAAGAGCCATTCGAGTCGTTCCAATCTTCTTGTTCGGAAGTTCTTTCACTTGATTTGCAAATTTTACGAATGACAAACTGAACAAAAATTTGATTCTGTATTTTGTTTATTCCCTGACTGTTTTCAAATTTTCATCAAAAATATTTTTTTTCTTATCCCTGGGCTCGAATCAGTGAGAGTATTTTAAAATACGAAATTTACGGACCAAAAAAGAAAAAATACTCACCAATTACTGACAAAAATATATAACCAGTCTGAGTCAAAGAAGAGGAAATTTTACTTAAAACTATAAATTAAATTTCTATAACTATAAAGCATGAAAACATCAATCACTCCGAGTCTTCGACTCGGAGTCATCGCTATCTTTATGTTTTATAATAATTAAAGATGGCCCAGTGGTAAAATAAATATTATTTTCAAAAATTCTTAACTGAAATTCTTCTTTAAATCAATTATTTTTAATAATTTTCGAAAAAATTCTTTGACAATTTTCAAACTCATTTGTTTACAACCTTCAATTTTAGAAAATTTCAATTATTCGTCAATTTTTTTCAATTAAATATATATTAAAAAATAAAAACTTAAAATAATATAAAAAATTCAATTAAACTTTTTCAAAAAAATTAATTTCTAAAAATTCGCTCTATATTGCTTTCAATATTAAATTATTATATAAAATTTTAACTGAAATTCATTTTTAAATCAATTTTTATTAAAAAATTCTACAAGAATTCAATTATTTAAAAACAAAAATAATTTATTGAATGTTTCTTAAAATTAAATTCTCATAAAGAATTTTATCAACAAATTTTTAAATAATTGAATTCTTTTGACGAATTTTAATTAAAGTTTTAAAAATAATTACACTTTTTAAGGAATTCGATTTAAATTGTATTCAAAATAATTGGAATTATGCCACGAGTTTTATTATTTATGAAAATAATTGAATCCCTAAAAAGAATTTTATTGTGTAAGAAAATTATTGAATTATTGAGTAGAAATTTCGAAATTTTTTTTTAAATAATTGAATTCTTTTGACGTATTTTAATAAAACTTTTAAGAATAATTACATTTTTCGAGAAATTTCATTAAAATTGTATTAAAAATAATTGAAATTCTGCGATGAGTTTTATTATTTACAATTCAATTTTACAAAATTTCAATTATTCGGAAATTCGTCAATTAAATTTATAATTAGAAAATAAAAACTTCAAAAAAATAATTTCAAGCAAAATTAAAATAAACTTTTTTAAAAAAAAATAATTCTACAGAATTTATTTTTAAACAAATTTTTATTAGAAAATTCTAATAGAATCCAATTATTTAAGTAAAAAAAATAATTTATTAAATACTTAAATATTTTTTGAAATTGAATTCTCATAAAGAATTTTATCAACAAATGTTTAAACAATAATTGAATTCTTTCGACGAATTTCAATAAAAGTTTTAAGAATAATTACACTTTTCGAGGAATTCCATTAAAATTGTTATAAAAATAATTGAAATTCTGCATTGAGTTTTATTATTTATGAAAATAATTGAATTCCAAAAAAGAATTTTATTTACAAAAATAATTGAATTCCTATGTAAAAATGTTATTATTTATGAAAATAATTGAAATATTTAGAAGAAATTTATAAAAAAAAAATTGTAAATAATTAAATTCCTGTGAAACTGTTATTATTTTTATTATTGAAATTTTTTTACATAATTGAATTCTTTTGGAAAAATTGATTAAAATAGTAGATATTGAAAATCATATTGCATTGAGGAAATATTTAGAAGAAATTTATAAAAAAAATTGTGAATAATTGAATTCCTGTGAAACTGTTATTATTTTTATTATTGAAATTTTTTTACATAATTGAATTCTTTTGGAAGAATTGATTAAAATAGTAGATATTGAAAATCATATTGCATTGAGGAAAGTTTTTGAAATTAATTAAAATTTTGCCAAGAATTTTATTCAAATAATTGTTTTAAAAATAATTGAAATTCTGCATTGAGTTTTATTATTTATGAAAATAATTGAATTCCAAAAGAGAATTTTATTTACAAAAATAATTGAATCCCCTGTAAAAATTGTATTATTTATGAAAATAATTGAATTATTGTGAAGAAATTTATAAAAAAAAAAAAAAATTGTAAATAATTGAATTCCTGTGAAATTTTTATTATTTTGAGAAAAAATTAAATATTTGCTTAGAATATTATTAAAACTTTTTTAAATAATTGAATTCTTTTGGAAAAATTGATTAAAATAGTAGATATTGAAAATCATATTGCATTGAGGAAAGTTTTTGAAATTAATTTAAATTTTGACAAGAATTTTAATAAAATGTTTGAAAATAATTGAATTTCAGAATAGAATTTTATTATTTTTCAAAAATATTTGAAATTTTGTCAAAAGAATTTTATTAAAATCTTTGAAAATCATTGAATTTTCGAAAAGAATTTCATTATTTCTAAAAATAATTGAAATATTGACGAGAATTTTTTTTTTAATTTTTCAACATAATTGAATTTTTGCAAAGAATTTTATTACTTTTAAAAATAATTGAATTTTTGCAATCATTTGTACAATTTACGAACTTTTCGCCTTTTTTCTATCAAATTACGGAGTTTACGGACCTTTTTTTCCGAAAAAAAACTGACTTTTACGGACTTGAAGCAAATTTACGGACCTAAGTAGTTTGAGCCCTGTTATCCTGTTAATAATTTCAATTCAATTATTTTCCAAATTTTAATTTAAAATTCTTCAAAAATACGATTATACATATTTAAAAATAATTTTTAAAAGTAAGAAAAATTGAGTTCTTTAAAATATAAAATTTATTCGAATTATATTTATCAAAAGTTTCATAAATAATACTTAAAACATTGGATTCCTAATCAGCGATCCCAAAAACCCTTAAATACAGCGTTTGATGAAATTTTTGTTATTTTAAAAAAGTCAAGCGTTAAATAGGATTAAAAATTAACCAAAAAAATATTGAAATTAATTTCTAGAATTTAGTAAAAAAAAAAAAAATGAATTTGTAAATTAATTGTATTCGGCGTCATACAAATGAGAAAATTTATAATGCATAGGTATCGCTAATAATCATCTGAATGGGTTACATGTTAATGATGAAGCTATTATTTCTGTTGGAGTGTTGCATTACAAATGAACTGATGTTCATATCCTCAGGCGTATTTAGTGTTTATATACACATTCGCGTGTGGAGGTGTATGCGACGGAATATTGTGAAGGCAACACACAGCATTGCCAGCTGGTCTTATCTTAAGGTCCTTGGACTCACATATGCGAAAGTTATAAACTTGCGTCCAAGTTGAGTCAAAGACTTTTCTCTCTCTCTCTCTCTCTCTCTTCTCTCTCTTTTTGCCGCGCGGTGTTTAGACGATGCAGCCAGGTGCAACCAGTAAATAGAAGGATGAGTTCGTTAACCCTAAATAATACACATCACTAGCCATTTGTTTGTCCAAGTTAATTTGTTTACTCTGCCGTTCGTCGGCATCGGTTTCTCTTTTTCTTTCCTCTCCTCCTTTTTTTCTCTCTCTTTTCTCCAGTTCTCCAGTTCAACAAAAGTTATAAATTAGATAAAGTACCTACTTCTAAACCTTTTTTTAAAAAAATTATTTTTTCCCAAAAAACAAATTCTACTTTTTAAATAATTAAACATAATTTAATAAAAAAAAATTTGTTATAAAGCATAATTTGGTAAAATTAAACATAATGTTTAAAAAGAAAAATTTGAAGATATTTGAATTGTAAATACAGAAAAAAAATTTAATAATTTAACAAGTGAATAATAATAATACGAAAGGAGTTCTATTTGCAGAGAATCTTAAATAATTTGAAAAAATGTAAATGTACGTCGTATTTAATCTAAAGTAGCAAAAAAAAAGTCTGTTAGCCATTTTTCTCATTAAAAAACATTGAATACAATTGCTTTCTTTTTTTTTGAAAAAAATAAACTTTGCTGCAATCTACAACCTGACGTTTCATTTAATACTTTCGTCTTTGCGCATTTCGAGAAATCTGGAAAATTACTTTTTCATTTCTTCGTCGTCATTTTTCTGTTTCTATAATTACAACTCAAGTTAAACGATGAAGATTAAATGAATTAGTAAAAGAGTAATATGGTCTAAAAAAAACATTAAAAAAAAAAGAATGTGAATTAGTATCGAAACATTCGAGATAAAAATCAATGAATGGTGAAAAAGGGACTCAGGTTTTTACCTATTTTACCCCAAAAAGAAGAGAGAGAGAAAGTAGTTAATTATTTAGCAAGTCGGTAATGATCCATTTCATCATGAAATAAAAAAAAAATTATAAAATAGTTATAAATTGACAAATTAGATACTTGTCAATATCACCCCTAGTGAACTAGGGGTGAAATTGAATACTATCAATAAAGAAATTAAATTTTTAGAATTTATAAGAAATTTCTGAATTTTTGTGTTTTTTTTTTGTCTCGTAAACTATGAAATTGACAAAAATTCTAATACAAACCCTTCAATTTTTTCTATTTCTGACAATAATTTCTTTTTAAATAACTTAAATCTTAAAGAATTATCATAAAATTATTACTTATAAATTATTTAATGAATAATTTTACTTCAAAATTTCAAAATTAATTGGATTTCAAAAAAAAATATGTTTACAATTTTTATAAATAGACGAACTTCAAAGGTTTCCATTTGAAATTTTTAGAAAATATCAATTTTTAATAAATAGAAATTTTAAGAACATGTGATTACAGAAATTCAATTATTCTCAAAATTGATGAACTTCTACGCATAAATTCAATTATTTTCAAAAATTTTTTAAAACTCTCGTCAAAATTTCAATTACAATAATAAAATTCTTCTCCGAAATTCAATTATTTTCGTAAAAAATTTAATAAAATTCTTGGCAAAATTGCAATTATTTTAAAAAATTTTCCTCATTACAATTATTTTTAATATCTATTTTAATAAAATTTTACAAAATAATTCTATTATTTAAACAAAATTTTAATAAAAATTTCACAAGAATTCAAATACATAACAATTTTTTATTTATATCTTTGCACCAATTCAATAATTTTTAATTTTTTAATAAAGTTTCTCCAAAGAATTCAAATATATTTAGACAATTGAAAAAAATAGTTCCGAGAAATTCAATTATTTCGAAAAATTTAAATAAAATTCTTTTAAAAATTCTATTATTTAAAAAAATTTTCGACAAAATTCTTTACAAGATTTAGTTAATAAAATTGCAATTTCAATAAAATTTTCCTATACGTACAATTCAATTATTTTCAATACAATTTTTTCTTAAGAATTCAATTATTTTCATAAATAATACATTTTTTTAATGGGAATTCAATTATTTAAAAAAAAATTTGAAGAAAATTCTTCGCTAGAAATCAATTATTTTTATAAATAATAAAATTATTATTTATTTTTTATAATAAAATAAATAATAATAATTATTTTTTAATAAGAATTTAATTATTCAAAAAAAACTTTGATAAAATGCTTTATAAATTTGAAAAATTATAATAAAATTGGTCGTAAAATAAAATTTATTATTTTTGTAAAATATAACATTCTTCCTAGGTTTACAATTATTGTCAAAAATGTTTGTAAGAATCTTCGAAAGAATTCAATTATTTTCGTAAAAAATAAAATTCTTCAAAGCAATTCAATTATTAAAGAAATTTAAATAAAACTCTTCCCAAGAATTCAATTCTTTTTAAAAATAAACATTTTCACAGGAATTCAATTATTTAAAAAAAGAATTTTTTTAACTCTTTGTCAGTTTTCAATTATTTTCAATTTTTTAATGGATTATAATTATTTTGAAAAAGTTTTTAAAAATTTTGAGAAATTCAACTATTTAAAAAAATTTGAATAAAATTCTTCACAAGAAATCAATTATTTTCATGAATAATAATATTTTTCTCCGGAATTCCATTATTTTCATCCAAAAAAATTCTTCACGGGAATTCAATTCTTTAAAAAGATTTTTAATAAAATCCGTTTCAAGAATCCAATTATTTTTATAAATAATGAGACTTATTGCAGAATTTCAATTATTTTTTATACAATTTGAAATATAATGAGAAAATTCTTTACAAAATTTATTTAATAAAATTGCAATTTCAATAAAATTTTTTCTATACAATTCAATTATTTTTAAATACAGTTGTTCTTAAGAATTCAATTATTTTCACTAATAATAAAATTTTTTGTGTGAATTCAATTATTTACAAAAATTTGAATATAATTCTTCGCAAGAAATCAATTATTTTCATAAATAATAAAATTTGTCTCGAGAATTCAATTATTTTCACAAATAAAATTCTTCACAGGAATTTAATTCATTAAAAAAATTTTTTAAATATAATTCGTTGCAAGAATTCGATTATTTTCATAAATAACAAAAGTTGTCGCAGGAATTCAATTATTTTTTATACAATTTTAAATAAAATGATAGAAAATTGCATTTATTTAACATTTTTTTTTAATTCGACTAAGGAATTCAATTATTTGTAAAAATTTTGAAAAAATTCTTCATAAACATTCAATTTATAAATGGTGTTTCAAGAAGTATTCAATTATTGAATATATTGTTTATTTTTATATTTAAATAATTGAATTTTTGGGAAATTTTCTAATAAAAATTTATTAAAAAATGAATTTCATGTAAAATTTTAGATAATAATTGAATATTAGAAGTGTTATTGTGTGAATTTTTAGAAATAATTGAATTTTGAAAAGGGTTTAAATTAAAATCTTTGAAAATTTGAATTTATAGTTACAATATTCTTATGATATAAAATTATGATGATAAGTTAATGAATTTGAGAATCTTAATTTCTATATATAGAAAAATAATAATGATTTAATATTTATTTAAAAAATAAGTTATTAATGTTCTTCAGTGTCAGGGAAAAAGTGATAATTTTGTCTGAAAAATAAGGGAAAAGTCAGGGCAAAACAAAATTAAAATTTTGTGGCAAACCCTGTTATATTTCATTAGGATTGAAGATAATAAAATGATTATAAATTGTCAACTATTCAATAGGGATAAAATTGCATACAAAATACGAAATGATCAATTTTACCCCGTAACAAGAAGAAAAACTCCAATTCAATGAAAAAAAAAAATAAAATGAATTGCAATAAAATTGTCAAATAGAAACATGTCTTATTTTACTCAGATACAAAATGGAGTAAAATGATTATAAAAGAACAATATAAATTAGGGTTTAAAATGCATTTTTTCCCCCCTCTAAAATATGTTATCCATCGTTGAAGGGATTTTGTAAACTTTCATCATATCATATACACGTCCATTTTATATACTGACAATTTATTATTCTAACGAGCCTTCTTATCAAGCACACTTGTAGCCCTTTGAGACCGATATTTTCTCGACCTGGCGTTAATCTTTATAAGTTACTAAACCCCCCCTCCCCCCTCACCACCTATCGCTCCCCCTAAACCCCCTTAACCGAATCAAGCCAGTCGAGCTCGGGAAACGGATGACTGGCTCCAAAAGGCTTCTTCTCCACGATGCAACTAATGAGAGGATCTACGTGCATTAACTATTAATCTCTGAATTTGTTATCCCATTGAATTTTAGAATATCCACCAGATATTTTAGATGAATTTCGTGCTTTGAAATTTTGTATATGATTCACTCGTGATTTCGTTATATTAATATGTGCAAGATTATTATTTATGGTCACTATTATTATTAATTAATAATAATTATTATTAGTATTATTAATAATAATAATAACAATTATACAAATTATTATTATTATTAATTATTATTATTAATAATTTAGTTTAAAGGCCTCGTAATATTAATCTGACAAAATATTTAAAAAATAGACGTAAAATTATTTGAACAATAATTATTATTATTATTATTATTATTATTATTATTATTATTATTATTATTATTATTATTATTACTAGCAAATAATAAGCGCCAGAGTGCGAAACGCATTATTCCATTTATTATTATTTTATAAATTAAAAAAATGTATTTTTTCAAATATTTAAATTAATTAATTAATTAATTAGCATTTTTCCATAATTACAGATTCCAAATTCTAGAAATTCACTTATTAAGTACATAATTAAATATTCTTGTTTATTTTATTTCAAAAAATTTTAATAAAATTTTTCGCATGAATTCAATTATTCTCATAAATAATAACATTCTTTGGAGGAAATCAATTATTTTCAATACAATTTTAATTAAATTTCTCGACAAAATACAATTATTTTTAAAAATATTAATTACATTCGATTGTTTATTTATTTTCAATAATTTTAATAAAATTTTTCGGAGGAATACAATTATTTTCTGAAATGGTAAAATTCTTCGAAGGAATTCAATATTATTTTCATAATTAAAAAACCCATTTGCAAAATTTCAATTATTTTCATTAATAATAAAATTCTTTATAGAAGAATTCAATTATTTTTAATACAATTTTAATAAAATTCTTCGGAGGAATTCAATTATTTTCTGAAATAGTAAAATTTTTCAAAGGAATTCAATTATTTCCATAAATAATAAACTTATTTGCAGAATTTCAATTATTTCCATTAATAATAAAATTCTTCGTAAGAATTCAATTAATTTTAATAAAATATCTTGAAAAAATGCAAATATTTAAAAAAATATTAATTCAATTTAATTATTTTCAATACAATTTTAATAAAATTTTTGTAAAGAATACAAGTATTTTTGAAAATATTAATTGAATTCAATTATTTTTAACAATTTTGATAAAATTCATTAAAAAGATTAATTATTCTCAAACGTTTTAATAAAATTCTTCGAATAAACTTAATTATTTGTAAAATTTTTACTAAAATTCTTTCAAAAAATGTAATTCAATTATTTTTATAAATATTAAAATTCTTCAAAGGAATTCAATTGTTTTTAATACAATTGTAATAAAATTTCTGGAATAGAATAAAACTATTTTTTTAAATATTAATTGAATTCAATTATTTTTTAAAATTTTGATAAAATTCATTAAAAAGATTAATATTATTCTTAAACGTTTTAATAAAATTCTTCGAATAAACTCAATTATTTCTAAAATTTTTACTTAAATTCTTTCAAAAAATGTAATTTAATTTTTTTTTGTATAAATATTAAAATTCTTCAAAGAAATTTAATTATTTTTAATTCAATTTTAATAAAATTTTTTGAAAGAATACAATTATTTTAAAAAATATTAATTAAATTCAATTATTTTCAACAGTTATGATAAAATTCTTAAGAAAAATTAATTATATGTATTTAAACGTTTTAATAAAAATTTTTCGATTAAATCCAATTATTCAAAAATTCTGATAAAATCTTTCGAAACAATCTAATTATTTTTATAAAAATTGTAATAGAATTTTTCTCAAAAATTCAATTATTCTCGAAAGTTTTCGATAAAATTCATTGTAAATTTCAATTATTTTATTTAAATTTATATTTTGCATAATATTTATTATTCGTTACTATTTTCTTATCATTATTAATATAATTTATACTGTCGTAAATGTAAAAAAAAATTCATTAACTGTTGAATGTTAATTGAAAAAGATAAATTGATAAAAAAAAAATTATAAATGAAGATATCGATATAATTAGTACATAATAGTGGCATCATTTAATAAAATTAATTTCATCTGATTTTAATTAAATCCAAGTATTGATAAAATTCCCATTAAATTAAATTTCAGTTAAATTATCCTTGAATTGAAGTTTAATTAAATTCGCATTAAATTACAGTTAATGAAATGCAACATTTTTGTAAAAAAAGCAAAAGAAAACAATTCGCAAAGATTCTTCATTCTTCTCAACAATTATCAGTAATTAAAAAATTTTCCTTTTATACTCAAAACTAGATAAATTTAACGAACCCCTATTTCTAGACCCTAATTAGCATTTCTCAAATTAGCAACCAAAAAAAGGGATAATAAACTTATTTTATCATTAGAGGAAAAAATTTTTGTCAATAAAAATAATTCGGAAGGGAAAAAAAGGTTTTTTTCCCTTCAGTATTATTTTTATTGACAAAAATTTTCTCTTTGTGACTTTTATTGACAAATTTTCTCTCACTTCAATTTTAACTTTTTGTATAAAAATATTTGTCAAAAAAAAAAATTGTGTATTTTTCTCCTGACAAATATTTATTGTCTATAGAGAGAGAGAGAGACAGAGAGAGAGAGAGAGAGAGAGAGAGAGAGAGAGAGAGAGAAACGAAAATGAAAAGTAAATATGAGCATGAATAACAAATAAACCCGTTAATTACCGACTTCACTCGAAATAATTAACAGAAAAAGCTCATTAAAAGTGTATAAATAAATGAGAGGAAGATCTCGAAATGAAATTCACAAGTTTTACTTTCCCTCTCTCTTTCTTTTCTATAATAAATACTGGGTCTTAAGTAAAAAAAAAAGAAAAAAAAAAAGGTTCGCTAAAAAAAGGCAAGAGTTGAAAAGAGAGAGAAAAAAAAGAAGGAATAAAATACGAAAACAAGCTTGTTTACTCAGTTTGGAGTCAAAAAACTCATGCGTGATCGTAATCACCGACCTGACCCACGAAGTCTCCGAGTGACTATGGCGCGACGCCATGGTTCGTCGCTATACACTGGACTATTGATCTTCCTTCTTTTTCCCCGGCTTATCTGACTCTCTCCCTGTTACTCTGCAGGACCGTAAACTCGCCTTGTTATTATTATTACTCTACACCGTTGCTTTTGCAGATAACATGAAAATAGTGAGAACTTGAGTATACCACTGGGTCTGAAACTCTTACTTACATGCAAACTTATAAAATGCTTACACACATCTATAAATACATATGTGTACATATATATGTACATATATATGTACATATATATATGTATACATGCATATGTAAATATACATTTCAACAATTGTGAGATGCACTCAGTCTATTTCACTGTTTCCAAGTTTCTTCAAGACTCAGGGAATAGTTTTGACGATGGGTTGTATGATGCTTCAAGGAGAAACCAAAAAGAGAAGAGAGAAAGCATTATAGGGATGAAAATGGAGGAGGAAAAGTGAGAGCCAACAACTGTGATAACGCCATTTTAGAAAACTTTTCTGCCTGCTTTGCCGCACACAAACTTGCCATATTACGAAAATCAATATTTATTACCACCCTTGGCGAATGAGAAGGTTCTTTATGTTACTTTCCAGACGACAAAGGTAAACACTTCCTTGCTTTCCTTTTGAGTTTCCATTCTCGAGCGAGAAGGACAGGAGAAATAGGGAGAGAGAGAGATATCTTGTAGAAATTATATTCGAAAATAAATACTGTATTTGATGTCTTTCACCTAGTACTCGAATGCGTAATTTTCGTTCTTTTGATTGAAATACAAATCCAAACTGTTTTCCAACACATTTTATTGTTTTGAAAATAAAAACATTTTATTAAAGTAAAAAAAATCATTGTATCAATTTTATGTGAGTATATTCTCGGATGTTATATCTTTTTTTATGACTGCCTAGGCTTGAAACACTACTGCGCAGCTAAATATCCTTTACAATAGCATTGCGCAGCTTTAACTATGCGTGCAATCGTACCGCGCAGCCTGCACATGTTTGTATTAACTCTGTGATATCACTGCGCAGCTCTAGAGTCTAAAATATTTTACTGCGCAGCTCTAGAGTCCATAATGATTTACTGCGCACTTCTAGAGTCTAAAACGATTTTACTGCGCACCTCTAGAGTCTAAAATGATTTACTGCGCAGCTGTAGAGTGTAAAATGACTTATTGCCCACCTTTAGAGTCTAAAATGATCTACTGCGCAGCTCTAGAGTCTAAAATGATTCACTGCGCACCTCTATATTCTTAAATGATTTATAGCGCATTTCTAGAGTCTAAAGTGATTTACTGCGCAGCTATAGAGTCTAAAATGATTTACTGCGCACCTTTAGAGTCTAAAACGATCTACTACGCACCTCTAGAGTCTAAAACGATCTACTGCGCAGCTCTAGAGTCTAAAATGATTTACCGCGCACCTCAAGAGTCTCTCATTCCCCCGCGCATCTTTCTTGCGCATTTAAGCCTTATCTACAATCTTCATTAATACTACTCCGCAACAGTATAAACATTCCGATTCGCAAAAAGCTTTTCCAATCAAATATGTCAATTTTTTTTTCTCTGGCATTTCTTTTTTTTCCACCCCGCACCATTAAAAAGACGTTGAATTTCGAAGACAATATTTTGTCTATATCATAAATGGACAAAGCATGTTGATTGATTATTCCTCGCGCCTCGACTTGTCGTTCGCACCATTAAACTCAAGGCTGAAACCGACTGCGAAGCTCTTTAATATCGACGACGACGACGACGACATTCCCGCCTCTCTTCACCCTTGACGATACGGACTCGTTTCGAGAAAATCCATTTTTCAGTCTCACGAGTGCACCTAGCGTAAATCGTTTTCGCTAATGGATGAACTATTTTACAAAAGGCAAACCCCCTCCCTTTTCCTTCCATCGGTCGAATGCCTTTGTTAATTATTATTTTACAGCGACGTCTCGACTTTTTTTTTGCACTCAAATCTTTGTCTCGAAAAGACTTCAAGTAAGGAAATTAATAAGGAAATCAAAAATTTTTTTAAATTTATTTATATTTAAAAACAAAAATGTTTAGATGTTAAAGAATGTATTTTTTATTAAAAAAATTTTTTTTCCGTTTATTAAAAAATAGTTCCTAAATTAGATTTCTATTAGAATTTTGTAGAATAACCATTCGTTCTAGGATACTTCTAAGATTGAATTACTATTGGACTATTGTAGAGAAACCATTAATTTTAGGGTATTTCTGTACTTAACTGTACTTCCGCTCTAAAGTATTGTAGAGGTACTGTTATTTACCGTGTTCTTCTACGAAAGGATTAAAATGGTGGACAATTGTAGAAACACCATTACTTTCAGGGTGTCTTTACAGTGAAATTACTATTAAACTATTGTAAAGGGACAATTCCTTTCAGGGTAATTCTGCAATGAGACAAATGCAAATTCTGCAATGTACAAATGTACAAAATGTTTTGTACCGCTTTCGGCAACAAAAAGGATTAATGGTAGATAATTGTAGAAGCATCATTACTTTTAGGGTGCCTTTACAGTGAGATAACTTATTGTAAGGAACAACTCCTTCCAAGGCATTTTCGCAATGATGCAAATGAACCATTATTTTTAAGGTGATTCGACAGTAGAAAAGAAATAATATTCAGGGTACTTTTACAATGGGATTAATGCCGTTGTAGAGGAACCATTATTTTTAAGGTGATTCTACAGTACGATTTCTACTGTAATATTGTACAGGAATTTTAATTCTTTAATTCTGCAATGAGACAAATGTAAGACCATCGAAGAGACAATGGTACTTCTACAATGGGATAATTAATGTAAAGGGACCATTACTCTTAGGGTGTTTCTACAATAAAATTAATGTGAAACTATTCCTAAAGAATCTTTACCTAACACATTGTCGTCCTCACTTAGAATTAACGTCATCAAATAGCATAGGTCAAAAAACGAATAAAGCTTAAAAAAATTAAGTCACAATTCCCATGATAAGAGGTTTACGTAACCTCAAAACTAAGTAAAAAATTTCAAGCATTTTAAAGGGTATTATACGCATTTATTTTTATACACATAAAGTACAAATAGTACAAGTATAAAAGTACAAATTAAACATTTATATCGTCATTGATAAATTGAAATTCATAATAATTTAAACCAGTTATTTTTGTGAAATAATTTTCGTATCATGCAATCAAAATGATTTCCTTTATTGCTCGAGGTAAAATAATATAATTCGGCAAACTTTCACAGAAACGATCGAATTCACAAATAATAATAATAATTTAAATACGGTAATTTATTTTGCTTTCGATTTTTTTATGGTCTTGGTTGACCTCCGTTTGCTATACACATATATATAAGCAAACGTCTCTATGGTGTTTTGGTTTTTTGCGAAGCAAGAGACAAAAGCAACAAAGCGGGTAAAGTGGAACGACTGAATAAAATTACATAGCTTGACAGGTGCGCCAGCTGATCCCGACTCAAGTCCAACTCTGTCGACACGATCGTCTCAACTGACTCTCACAAAAGCAAGGTCGGACTCTTTTTTACCAAACACCAGGTGCATAAAAAAAGAGCAAAAAAAAAACTGATCTCCGAATAACAAAAAAAAATCTTCACTAAGTACTTTTTCAATTGAAAAATATTTTCATTCATTTGCAAAGGTTTTTTAAATCTGATCACACATTTGTTGAATTAAGTTGGGGTAGGTCTGCCGAAAAACAACTAATTGGTGCAATAATGTATATTAATAGAATAACATCTACAAACTTTTTGGAAAATTTTCTAAACATTTTCCATTTTCATCCTTGCAGAAAACTCCACAAGAGCATAAATGACATACGTTACATGCGACAGGTGCGACATGTGACATGTCTGCCTATCTGTCTATCTACCGATCACTCCAGTAATAAATAACTACAAAAAAAAAATTAAACTTGCTTTAATAATTACTATTTAATAATAAATGAGTTTTATTTTTATAAAATACAAGATAAAGTAGTTGCTAATAAAGTAAAAGATGATGAGAGTCATATTTTGAAGGGGTGAATATTCGTATTATACATTTTTCTCCTTTATTGCAAAATTACACATGAGTTGCTATGAGGTATAAAGTTTATTACATTGGTAAAATTTTCCCTGACTCGTAAATACACCCCTCGTGGAAAACGAATTCAAACACCTGGCGTACAAATCGTACTTAAAGGAAGTTCTGACTTGCACGCTTGTTTCTCTATTGTTCCTCCCCAAGTACGTAATGACTATGTCATGCAAGAATGAAAGCTGCAAATTCTCTCTCTAGGAAATATTCCACTCAATACATATAGGAAACTCCAAATATATAATACCCACCGACATCAAAAGCAAATTCATATTAACAAAATTTATTCCCCGTTTAATCTTATTACCTTCAAACGTTATTAGTCTGCATGGCGTATTTCATGAAATAAGAACCTGCAGATTATTTTTCCCAAACCGATATGAATATTCTTTTTATCTTTTAAATTTTAAAGACTGAAATAATTTCTAAGAATACTCTGTAAAGTATTCTTTAAGGTACTCTTTCTGGTAATTCCAGATTTCCAGGAGACTTTAGAATTAAAATTGTTTTTAATCGGTCGGTAGAGAATTAATGGTAGACACCGAAGAATTGGTGAATTTATAGGAAGAGGGATTTTAATCGAGACTCAAGGTATAGGATTTTCCGAGTGGTCTTAACTGAAGCATAAAATGTTGTCTTTGGCAATGAATGAAGGAGCGGACAAATCCATGAACCATAAAAGTATTACGGTAAAGGTATCACGAAGAGCTTTAACTGAGCAAAACAAAAGGAACCTGGTAAGCTCATTATAACCATAGGACATCTTTCCTAAGAACCTAGGTCATTTGGAGGTAAACACGAATGGCATGGCGCAATTTTCAAGCCTACTCACATTAATAGCTTCGTATAGAATCCGTTAACTGAGGATCGTTTCATATATCCCGTGGAAGCTGGGGATCGATACGGTTGCTATGACAACGAAAGGCTTCCACAGGATACAACGATACATCTCAATACGGCGTTCGCCCGTCATCCTAACTTCCCTTTTCCTCCTACGCGTACACTACTTTTTCCACCTTTACTGCTACTTCTCTTTCTGCTCTCTTTCTCTTTGAATGACTCTACCTTCTCCTTCCTCTTTCTCCTCCACCTCATGCTAAATCCTTTTCACCAGACAATTTTCCCTCTTCGCAAGACGAAAGCAGGCTTTTAATTTTCCGAACTGTGTTTCCATGACAGGCAACAAAGCTCACTGAATGTTGAGGTTAGGATTTGGCTTATGCGATCACTGAGATTGAGTGGTAAAATTATTGGAGTACATTGATAGAAAAGAAGTCAAATATTTTGGAAAGGGGAAGGCATTTCAGTAGATTGTCAGATTTTTGATGCGACGTCTATGATATCCAAGGGCACGAGTCCTTTAAATTATAATTAGTTCACGTTGAGCATCGTCAAGTGCTTACTAAAGCACCATGGAGGATTGGAACCATTGCTGAGCGTGGTCACCATAGAGGAAGGGGAGTGAAAAAAAGTAAGGTGACAAGTCAAGTCAGTTGCAATTCTGTTTTCAGTAAAGTTGCTGCTAAGTTGATACCCTTCACAGTAGTGAAACTCGAAACCAGTGAATAAACCTGCGGGAAGAAAGGTCAGCATAAGATTGGACGCTAGCAATCCCGAGTAAAGGAGAACCATACAGATTCAAGAGGTCTTCTACTCAAGATTCAATTTTAAAGTTAGTAAAGCAGATCCAAATGTGCTCCAAATAAAATTACTTTGATAAACTAGGCGCGCTCTTCAACATGTTTAAAAAAATAATTGTAATTATTTTCCTCTACCAATTCGATGCTAGATCAGCATAGTGCTTCTCCAATAAAACCCTTTGATGAATTAGGTATTAACGTTGTAATTCCAAAAGACTAAAATGAATTAGGTATTAACGTTGTAATTCCAAAAGACTAAGTGCCACTAATGTAAAAGGTTGAACATTGATTCCTTTCAATCGCAAACTCACATCATCCCGTGGACATTAATAAGTAATACGGATTCTGTCTTTATGCAGCAACAGGAGTTTCGATCACAGGTTCAAAATGTGATGAAATCTTCCTAAAATCGATCAGTCTTGAACATACCACGAAGAAACTAAATCAGGTTCATTACCTAGATACCTAGAGTTCCATTGATTAGAATCTGAATAGTCTTTGATGATCACCAACTTTTGCAGCATTTATTTAAACCCAAAAATATTAAAGCCTCGCGAAGTTTACCACACAACAAAAGGAATAAAGCTGACGGTCTTTTGACCCAATAAACAAGGAATCAAACCTGCAAGACCAGGGAACTGCAAATACTTTAAAACTAGCTGGAGG
The DNA here is from genome assembly GCA_032872505.1 of Leptopilina syphax. Taxonomy (NCBI): domain Eukaryota; kingdom Metazoa; phylum Arthropoda; class Insecta; order Hymenoptera; family Figitidae; genus Leptopilina; species Leptopilina syphax. The sequence continues at coordinate 34,581,522 of CM065471.1, read as the reverse complement.
AAACTAAGAAGTCTTTGTCAAAAATACAAACAAATGAGGCCAGAACAATAAAGATACGGAAGGGTATAAATGACTAAACGAACTCTAACCCAAGAGCTCCAAAACCCAGTGGTGGATTCATAAAAGAATTTTCATTTCGAAAACCAGGGGATCGTAGTTTTAAGGAACTTATCCAAAACTAACTGGTAGACATTTTAAATTACGAATTAAGAATAGTTTTAGAAAACCGCAGTCGAGACGCGCGAAAATAATGATCAGATTCTACATCAATCACTGTGATCCGGAATTGTTACGGAAGTAATCCTAGCGATTGACTGACGTCATGTCAAAGTCAAATGAAGTAGATTGGGGTGATCCGATGATTGATACAAATTCCCACTATAACTAAAATTTGATCAAAAATATCTAAAAATCCACTAATTAGAAATAGATTTTGTTATCAAAATCTATTTCTAATTAGTGGATTTTTACATTATTGTCAAAATTCATTTCCTAATTCCCAAACTTCGATATTAGGGAACCAAAATTAAAAAAAAACAATAACTAACCAAGATCATTAAACGAAACGAAGCATTGAAAAAAAATAACTAAAACGATAATATAAAAGGGTCAAGGTGATAATAAAATAAAATTTAATTCCAGTTAAATAAAAGACTATTTTCCCTTTTTCGTCAACTCAGTTGAATTCTCTCCCTCTCCCTTCTCTCTTTTTTTATGGTGACGGGAGAAAATTTAATTTGAAGGAACACGTGTTGTTGGGCGCCATTCACTGAAAAGAGAGAGGGGTAGATCAGTGTCGCACAACCCATGAGACCAACTCAGGCGTTCGATAATGTTTCCAAGTATAAAAGCTTCTTCTTTATAGAAACGTTACATTAAGATTTATCGACAACATTATTCAGAGCACAACAATGAACGAATCGCAAGAAAAATCGAGACTAGAAATATCTCCATCTATAAAAAAATGGCAAATTTTTGTTTTATGACTCATTGAAGGAAGGAAACAAAAAATTTCTTTTCTCGCAGATAGAATTTTTTTCCCCACTCATAAAAATCAAGTACTAATTTTATTACAATTGTAGAATAAACATAAATCAATTTTCAATCAATTAAATTTAATTAACGAATTGATTTGATTAGGGTAATTCAAGTCACATTTTCATGCTAAATGCAGAAGATTTCTAATGTGTACCTATTATACGATCGAATGGAGCATTGATCGTTTACAAAGTTTACAAACAATTACGTCAAGTAAACCTCACTGATTTATATGCGACCACTAATAGATGCGCACAAAGTACCAATAAACGATTACTGAAGAAGTAACTGGAAACGCTGACCGTGGACTGAATCGGCCTCATTGATTAGCCCACAAAGGCCAATCAGTTGCAGCATTCACTTCAAGAGATTTGATTTACTTCCATTTGACTAGTTCCCCAAGATCCGGACATTTCCCTCTCAAAGATAATTTTTCAAATTAATTGACAATTTTCATTGAAAATTCAAATATTTATCCTTCGAGAATCAAGATAAAAGTAATTTTTGTCAAATAATCCAAATAAGAATATATTTCAGAAATAAAAATTATTTACTCAGGAAATATTATATGTTATCTATGTGTTTGAGAAAAGGATTTATTAAGTTCGAGTAAGAATGAAGGGACAATAATTTTTTGGAAAAAAGTTTCGACTTTGAAAAAGTGAGCTTAACGGTAAAAGAAATGGAGGACCTTTTAAAAAGTTGGCAAATCTCATAAGACATCCGAAACACGTCTTTTTATCATCCTACGAGTCTGGAAACACGTACTGAACATATATATTATTTTTTTTTTATCTACAACTCTCCTCTCCCCAACGGTAATTCCTTTCTCTCATTTTTCCACAAACATAAATTACACTCATATGAACTCCCACTCGCATCTAATAATTTTATTAGCGCATGCCTCTTTAATGAACAAATACAAATCACATTTTCATTGCCTTTGTCCTCTGATGGGACAATCGAAAATTCCCCACAAAACTAACGCAATCATTGCTACTCATTTAGGTACAGCAAAAAATTATACAATAAAAAGAATTTGATTAGAATTATCTTCAGAAATGTTTTAATTTTATGATCATAAAATTTTGAACTTAATGTCTAGGAAAATTTACCTTAGGAGCTGTACAAACTACGTAAGGCATATTTTCAGAAATTTTGACCCCCCTCCCCCCATCGTAAGACATTTTCTATACATTAGCGACATTTTTTATGCTGTTCGTAAGATTTAACTTGACCCCCTCTTCCCCCTTAAAGCCTTACGTAGTTTGTGTATGACCCTTTATCTTATATTTGCAGCATGTGTTAAAAAATATTCTTGTTTTATAATAGCCATAATTTGCCAGAATTTATGCCATTTTTCTGTTTCCACGCGGGTAAAAGTTAAAAAGGTGGTCCAACCCTGGGGGTCGATTCTGTAACTTTCCCACACACACTTCCCACCTTCCACTTTTAACTTTCACTTCCCACTCTCACTTCCCACACCCACTGCCCACCTTCCACTTACCACTCCCACCTTCAACTCTCACTTCTCACTCTTACTTTCCACCTTCCAATTTCCACTCTCACTTCCCATACACACTTCCCACTCCTACTACCCATCTTTCACTTTTAACTTTCACTTCCCACTCTCACTTCCCACACCCACTGCCCACCTTCCACTTACCACTCCCCCCTTCAACTCTCACTTCTCACTCTTACTTTCCACCTTCCACTTTCCACTCTCACTTCCCATACACACTTCCCACTCCTACTACCCACCTTTCACTCTCACTTCAGATTCCCACTTCCTACTCTCACTTCCCACTCCTACTGCCCACTTTCCACTCTCACTTTCCACCTTCTACTTCCCACTCCCACTTTCACTTTCCACTTTCCACTCTCACTTCCCACCTTACACTTTTACTTCCCACACACACTTTCCACCTTCTACTTTCCACTCTCACTTCCCACCTTACACTTTTACTTCCCACACACACTTTCTACACCCACTGCCCACCTTCCAATCTCACTTCTTACTCTCAACTTCCATTTTTCACACCCACTTTCTACTCCCACCTTCCATTTCTTACGTTCCACTTTCAACTCTCACTTACCACATTCTACTTTCTACTCCTACTTTGACTTCTTACATTCCACTTTCTACTTTTACCTCTCACTTTTCACTCCAATTTTACACTTTCACTTCCCACTTCCACTCTCACACACCACTCCCACTTTTTTATGAAAATACCTGATTAACGATTAAGAGTGAAGGTGGGAAGTGAGAGTGGTAAGTGTGGTGGAAAGTAGATTTGAAAAATTGAAGGTGGAACGAAAAAGTGAAAAGAAGGTGTAAAAACTAGAAGGTAGGAAGTGAATGTAGAAGATAATAAGTAAGAGTGAGAAATGCAAAAGATACATAATGTGAGAAGTAGAAGTAGAAAGTGGTTGTGAAAAGTGGAAAGTGTAAAGTAAAAATGGAAAATAGAAGTGAGAGTGAGAAGTGGGTGTAAGAAATGAGAGTAAGAAGTAAGAGTGGAAAGTTGAAAAAGAAAAAGTTACAGAATGTGGGGAGTAGGAGGTGAAAGGTAGAAGTGGAAAGGGTTTGGTGGGAAGTGGAAGGTAGAAGTGGGTGTCGGAAGTGAGAGTTGAAGGTGGGAAGGGAGAGTGGAAAGTAAGAGTCTGAACTGAGCGTGAGAGTGAAAAGTGGAAGGTAGGAAGGGAGAGTCTGAAGTGAGAGTAAAAAGTGGAAGGTGGGAAGGGAAAGTGGAAGGTGGGAGTCTGAAGTGAGAGTAAAAAGTGGAAGGTGGGAAGGGAGAGTAGGAAGTGGGAATCTGAAATGAGAGTGAAAAGTGGAAGGTAGGAAGGGAGAGTCTGAAGTGAGAGTAGAAAGTGGAAGGTGGGAAGGGAGAGCAGGAAGTGGGAGTCTGAAATGAGAGTGAAAAGTGGAAGGTAGGAAGGAAGAGTCTGAAGTGAGAGTAAAAAGTGGAAGGTGGGAAGGGAGAGTGGAAGGTGGGAGTCTGAAGTGAGAGTAAAAAGTGGAAGGTGGGAAGGGAGAGTAGGAAGTGGGAGTCTGAAATGAGAGTGAAAAGTGGAAGGTAGGAAGGGAGAGTCTGAAGTGAGAGTAGAAAGTGGAAGGTGGGAAGGGAGAGTAGGAAGTGGGAGTCTGAAATGAGAGTGAAAAGTGGAAGGTGGGAAAGGAGAGTAGGAGTCTGAAATGAGAGTGAAAAGTGGAAGGTGGGAAGGGAGAGTAGAAAGTGGGAGTCTAAAGTGAGAGTGAAAAGTGGAAGGTGGGAAGGGAGAGTGGAAGGTGGAAAGTGGGAGTCTGAAGTGAGAGTAGAAGGTGGGCAGTAGGTGTGGAAAGTGAGAGTGGAAAGTGGGAAGTGAGAGTGAAAAGTGGGAGTGGAAATTAAAAGGTGAAAAGTGAGAGTGGAAGGTGGGCAGTGGAGTCTGAAGTGAGAGTGGAAATTGAAAGGTGAGTGTGGGAAGGTGGGCAGTGGGTGTTGAGAGTGAGAGTGGAAAGTGAGAGGTGGGAATTGAGAGTAGAAAGTGGAAGGTAGGAAGTAAGTGTGGGAAGTGAGAGTGGAAAGTGGAAGGTGGGAAGTGGGAGTGGGAAGTAGGAGTGGAAAAGTTACAGAATCGACTATGTTCCCCTACTTTCACCCCTAATTATAAAAACTACTATAAAATAGTAGTTTTTACCATTAGGGGTGAAATTAGAGCAACATAGTCAGGTTTGGACCACCTTTTCTTAGATATCTAACATCAAGTATTTAATATAAAAAAAAAGAAACTATTTTCGTCAAATAAAAAACGAAACAAACCAGGTGCTTATGAATTCTGCTTAGCCCTCACGTTATATATCGTTTAACTTATTTAACAATTCGTCTCGCCAAATCGATTCCATCTTCGACCATATACTATAATTTTGCTTTGACACGCATCTTTAATCTGCATATAAGCACGCCAGTCATGTGCAGATTTCAAGTGTGATAGAACTTGTAACGGTTAATGAGAGCACTCACTTGCAGCTGTTATTATTGCCCTTCCATTCGTAATAAACAAATGTACCCGATGTACGCCCATATTTTCGCTTTAATAAAACGAGATCCAATTTTTTCTTTTAAAACCTATAACACTGTCACCTATAATCTAAAAAAAATGTTTTAATAACGCTCACAGAGAAATCTTTCAAAAATTGTTTTTAAATCATTTTTTAACGTAATTAAATTTTTCAAATATTATCTATACATAATTAAATGTCTGTGTGGTATTTTATTAAATTTTTTTTGAAAATAATTATGAATTCTTGCGAACGAATTTATAATTGTATTTTTCAAAATTGAAATTTTCAAGAAGAAATTTATTACTTTTAAGAGTAATTAAATTCTTGTGATGAATATTGTTTATTATTTTCATTTATGAAAATAATTGAATTTTGTAAAAAATTACTAAACTGCCTCAAAATAATTGAATTTTCGGGAATAGTTTTATTTTTCTTATTATTTATCTTAAATAATATTGAATTCTTTCGAACTTTTGAATCCTTCTAAAGAATTGTAAAAGAAACTTTTCTTTAAATAATTAATTTTTTCGAGGAATTGAAATTAAATTTTGCATTAGACGACCATACTTTTACCTTTACCTTTTATTTCTTTTATTTTATCATTTACCTCCTCAATTATTTAGAAAAAAAAATTTAACCCTTATAATTTTATTTATATTCAGTATATTTTATTTAGAAAAAAAAGTAAAGAAATGGTTTAAAACTTACAAAAAATCCAATTGTTGAAATTCAAAATGAAATTTACCTGAAACAGAAAGAAAAAACAATTTATTAATTATAATTTCAGATTTCGCACACCATAATTAATTTTAAAAGAGTAGCAAAAAGTATCTTTTAAACTAACAAAAATAGTAGAAAAGTAGCTAACGAAAAATTAAACTTGATGATAAAAAAACACGTTTTAGACACTTTACAAAACTGACAAAAATTCCATCTTATATTTTATTTTCCTGCCTTTTTTCTAATTTTCATAAAAAATATTTACTTCTTTCTTCAGAAATAGTAGCTTTTAGTGGGTGAAATCTAAAAAAAGTACCCAAATAGTAGCATAACGTAAAAAAAAGTAGTAAATAGTAGGTTTTTGTAGATGAGTGCGAAACTTGCGAATTACAGTCAAAATTTAGAAATTTTTAGATTTATACTAGTTTTCCCGTTGGCCATGCCATGCTAAATTTTCGGATATGTTCAAAATATGAACATTTTTAGGGTTAATTGTAAAAAAAACAATAAGTTTTAAATAAGCAATAAAATTGAATGCATATCCTACGTTTTGAAAATAAATGGGAAAAATGTTATACTATAAGGTAATGTATATAAACGACGTAATCTGCTTCCACATAAAGTATTTTGCAACTTAAAAAAAATTTTTACGCGACATTTTATAGGCCTTCTAGCAGACTTGAAACTGATCGGAAATGTAGTTTGACGATAAAATATGTTTATACTCCGATTCGCTTTAGGGGTACGTTATAAAAATATTATATTCTCTCCATCAAACACTCCAGTTATGAGAATTTAAATCACAATTCTATAAAAAAAAAACTGTGTCCCCTTTTTTACTTTCCTGAATTACTTTTTTTTTATTTTTCAAAAAACTGAAAAAATTGAAAATTTCTTTTTTTTTTTTCTTTTGGTTCTCGATTATTTACTCTTGAGTCTTGCATTTATGTGCGCGAGTAGTAGTAAAACTTTGTGCATAAACAAGAACGTTTTTTTTTTTACAGGGGGCAATAAAATGCATAAGGGTCTTGGGTGTACGCGCACGAGGAGAAAAGCCCCGCGTCGTGAGAGTCTCTGCACCTGCAATGTTCTCTAGACTTTTCGCATTCGAGTTCGAGAGCTATAATTTATTCATAGAAGAAGGCTACAAGAGCAAATTGTTGCTCAGCAGCGATACAAAGCCCTATCACAAGCGCGCGACTTTATCCATACACAAACACACAAATATATATAGATGTAGAGTAACAAAAAAAAAAAAAAAAAAAAAAAATGAACAAAAAAAATACACACCCCGACACAGCGCATCCGTTATGCGCAATAAAGCCACTTTTGTACCGGAAATAGGACTTGAATGCCAAAAGACGAATCCGATTTATTTCCCACTATTTCGTCTGTCTTCTCTTTTATTCCATACATATTTCAAGAGAGAGAGGATCATGAAAAATGTTACCCCTCTTTTTTTGCAATTCTCTAACTATACGCATTTCTGAAGGGGAAAATATTTTTCCTCTTGTTTTGAATAAAAATTACAATTATTATTTTAACTGAATGCAACAAAGTTGCGACAAATATTTCCTTTATTTCTCCCTAACTTTTTCCTGATTTCCAGAAAAAATTTTCACATTTTCCCTCACCCTAAAAAATATTCCGATTCACTCTAAAAATTATTAGATACTCAAAAAAAAAGCTTTATTACATTTATTTATTCAAAACATTCAAATTCAAACCTTTTTGAAATTCAACAACTTACAAAAATATTATTACAAAACATGAAGAAGGCGGTCACTTCGAGTCGAAGACTCGATAACTTTGCAATAATTTAAATTACCATAACATTTTTCAAAAAAAACAGTCAATTATTTACAAAAATCCTTTGCAAGAATTCAATTATTTTTACAATTAGCAAAATTTCTCAGAAAAATTCAATTATTTGAAAAAATTGTAATAAAATTCATTGCAATAATTAAATTATTTTCATAAATAATAAATCGATTTTTCGGTAATTCATTTTTAAATTAACTTTTATTAGAAAATTCTAGAAGAACTCAATTATTTAAATACAAAAATAAATAATTTATTGAATAACAGAATGTTTGATAAAATTTAATTCTCATAAAGAATGTAATCAACAAACTTTTAAATAATTGAATTCTTTTGACAAATTTTATTAAAAATTTTAAGAATAATTATATTTTTCGAGGAATCTGATTAAAATATTGTATCAAAAATTTTTCTAAAATTATTTAATTTCGGAGAAGAGTTTTATTATTTATAAAAATAATTAAAATTTTGACAAGAATTTTTTTCTTTAATTTTTAAACATAATTGAATTTCTGCGAAGAATTTTATTACTTTTGAAAATAATTTAATTCTTCCAACGAATTTTATTCAAGTTTACAAAAATAACTGAATTCCTGTGAAAAATTTTATTATTTATACATAAATAATTGAATTCTTGCAACGAATTTTATAAAAATAATTGAATTCCTGTGAAAATTTTATTACTTATGAAAATAATTGAATTATTTCGAAGAAATTTATTAAAAATTTTGTAAATAATTGAATTTCTGTGAAATTTTGCCAAGAATGTTATTAAAATTTTTCTAAAACAATTGAATTTCGGAGAAGAATTTTATTACCTATTAATAAAAATAATTGAATTCTTCAAAAGAACTTTGTTCAATTTTTTTGAATAATCGAATTTTTGGGAAGAATTCTAATATTTTTTTAAATAATTGATTTTTTCGAGGAATTGAAATTAAATTTTTAAGAATAATTACATTTTTTGAGCAGTTTCTGTAAAACTGTATTAAAAATAATTGAAACCCTGCGATAAATTTTTTTATGTATGAAAATAATTGATTAGTTGCTAAGACTTTATTAAAATTTTGAAAAATAATTTAATTCCTGAGAAGAATTTTATTATTTATGAAAATAATTGAATTATTGCGAAAAATGTTATTTAATTTTCCAAAAATAATTTAATTTTGGTGAAGAATTTTATTTATTTATAAAAATAATTGAATCCTTGAAAAGAACTTTGTTAAATTTTTTTAAATAATTGAATTCTTGCGAGCAATTTTATTAAAATCTTTTTAAATAATTGATATTTTTAGAAAAATTTTATGAAATTTTGTTTTTTAAATAATTAAATTTCTGCAAAAATTTTATAACTTATGAAAATAATTGAATTATTTCGAAGAAATTTATTAAAAATTTTGTAAATAATTGAATTTCTGTGAAATTTTGCCAAGAATTTTATTAAAATTTTTAAAAATAATTGAATTTCATTGAAAGTCTGCGAAGAATTTTTATTAAATCTTTTGAAAATAATTGAATTTCTGGAATCATTTGTAATTTTTCCCATAATAAAATCATTATTTGTTGCGAAATGTCATTTTTTCTAATTGGCATTTTTACGAAATGTCACTCTTGCGAATCGTCATTTTTACGAATTGTCACTTTTCCGAATTGTCATTTTTGCGAATTATCACTTTCGCAAAAAATGACAATTCGAACAAAGATCAATTCGCAAAAATGACAATTCGACGAAATGGCAATTCGCAAAAGTAACAATTCGTGAAAATGACGATTCGCAAAAGTGACATTTCATAAAAATGACATTTCGCAACAATAACGATTTGTAAAAATGACAATTCGTAAAATTGATATTTCGCAAAAGTGACAATTCGTCAAATTGACAATTCGCTAAAGTAGCAATTCGTAAAAATGACAATTTGCAACAGTGAAAATTCGTAAAAATAGTGTTGCGGTGAAATGACGATTCGTAGAATTGACAGTTCGCATAAATGAAGATTCGGAAATCTGACATTTCGAAAAAATGAGTGTCCATGTAAATAACAGTTCACAAAAGTTGCTTATCAAAAAAAATGGCAATTCGATAAAGTAACAATTCCTACAAAATGACACTTCGAAATAATGGCAATTCGTAAAAGTGTCCTTTCATACAAACAACAGTTCGTACAAGTTACTTTTCGCAAAAGTGACAAATCGTTATTATTTTGCTTCGAACAAATGACAATTAGCAAAAATGACGATTCGGAAAAATGACAATTCGTTAAAATAGCAGTTCGTGATTATGGCATTTCGTTATAAAAAGAAAGTTTGATTAAATTGACATTTCGTTATATAATGACAGTTTGCGGTCAAATGCAGTTCGGTAAAATGTCACTTCGGTCAAATTTGGGAAATAATCATGCGCCTAGTAATTTTTTTTGTATTTCCACGCGGGTACCTGTCTCTATTGAATAAAGAATTACCATGATTATTACGATGGAATAAAAAGGACAGCATTAGATGACGTATTTATAGTCCCTGACTGGTGTGTGATCATTCGAGAACGATATAAACAATAAAGGATGTTAGGGAACGTAAAAATTCTTTCACGTGTGTCAAAGACAGTCTCTATCCGCACGATGGCTGCAAGTATCCATAAAGTGAAATTGATTTTGCACAAGCGAGTTTTATTGCTCAGCCAACTCACACCCTGTCTTTTCATTCCAATAGGACATATGGAAAGGTGGAAGGGGTAGAAAAAGAGTGAGAGAGAGAGAGAAAAGTGTGGATGTATATGTGCGATTAAGTACCCAACACAAGAGAAATGGAATTGCAACCAGTGAACAAACGCCCCAAAGAAAAGACGTACAATCGTTCCTTCGAACAATTTCAAATTGGATACACCTAACGCGAAAAAGAAACACCTAGAAAATACACATAGAGTGTATATATATATATATATATATCTACACTCGTTTCTCTTGACTGTTTTGCTGAGTCTTCTATCTCCTCTTGGATAGATGTCGATTCAATTCTTCCATGAGAATGGAGTATTCACGGGAAGAAATTGAGAATACCGGGGAAAATTGATTTTGTCAGTTGTACAGTGAATATATATATATGTATATCTATGTACAGTTAGAAGCAATTGAATAGTAATGATTTCTTTGAAGTTTTTCAATTGAAAATTCACTTTAAAAATATGAAGGACTTTTTACATTCTTCTATAGAAGGGATGTAGATATAGATTTTCTATTCTAAAGGAATCCTAAAAGCAGCTTTTAATATTTATGTAACCATCATTTAATCAAATGATACTTGGATTCGAAATACGATTATGATGATATGTATATTATTTATCGTAATTGAATGTCTCTAGATTTAATTTCATTTTAATATTCTATATTATGTACTTGAAGTCTCGAACTTTCAGTGAAGAAAAAAGCCCGCACAATAAGATCAGCGCCGCAGTAAGAATTTAGTTTTAGCCATGGTTCGCATGTTTTTTATCATAGTCAAAATACATTAATTTTTTGTGTTTAAATTATTTTTATCATTGATCATGGTTCGCCAGATTTTATCCACAGTTAAGATATATAAATTTTCAGGTTTTTAAATATTCTTGTCGTTAGTCATGATTCGATAGATTTTAACCATATGTTTAAAATAAACAAATTTTCAGATTTTAAATGTTTTTATCGTTCACTATGGTTTCCTAAATTGCCACTACCAGACAAATTAAACTTAACGACCAAAAAAAAAAAAACTCGTTTTAGACACTTCACAAAACTGACAAAAATTCCATTCCATATTTTTTATTTTCATGACATTTTTCCTCATTTTCATCAAAAAATATTTACTTCTTTCTTATCCTGCTAATAAATTGAATTCCTGCAACGAATTTTATTATTTGTGAAAGAATTTTTAAATATTTATAAAAATAATTTATTTCTTGCGAAGAATTTTATAAACATTTTGAAATAATTAAATTCCTGAGAAATTTTTATTATTTATGGAAATAAATGAATTCTTACGAAGATTTTTACTAAAACTTTGTAAATAATTGAATTCTGTTTGGAAACTTTATGAAAATAGTAGATATTAAAAATCATTGAATGGAGAAAAGTTTTTAAAAATAATTAAATTTTACGAAGAATTCAATAAAAATTTTTGAAAGTAATTAAATTATTAAAAAAAATTTCGAAAAAACATTTTTTTAAATAACTGATTTTTTCGAAGGATTGAAATAAAATTTTTAAAACAAATTACATTTTTTGAGCAGTTCCTGTAAAATTGTATTAAAAATAATTTAAATTCTGCAATGAATTTTATTATTTATGACAATAATTCAATAGTTGCTAAGAATTATATTGAAATTTTCAAAAATAATTGAATTCCGGAGAAGAATTTTATTAATTATGAATATAATTGAATTCTTGCAAATGATTTTATTATTTATGAAAATAATTGAATTCTTGCAAATGATTTTATTGGAATTTTTTAAAATAAATTGAATTTTCCAAAGAATTTTATTCAAATGCCTCAAACTAAGTAAATTTTCAGGAATACTTTTATTATTTATCGACACAATTGAATTTTTCACAAGAATTATTTTCATAAACAATTGAATTCTTGGGAAGAATTTAAATATTTTTGTAAATAATTGATATCTTCGCAAAATTGAAATTAAATTTTTAACAATAATTAAATTTTTTAGCAATCCCTGTAATATTGTATTAAAAATAATTGAAATTCTGCAATGAGTTTTATTATTTGGGAAAATAATTGAATTATTGCGAAAAGTTTTATTAGAATTTTCAAAAATTATTGAATTCCTGAGAAGAATTTTAGTATTTATGAAAATAATTGAATTATTGCGAAAAATTTTATTAAAATTTTCAAAAATTATTGAATTTCTGAGAAGAATTTTATTATTTATGAAAATAATTGAATAATTGCGAAAAATTTTATAAACATTGTTTTACATAATTATTTTTTTCAAAATATAATAAGAATTATAAAAATTTTATTTTAAATAAAAGAATTCTTGCAGAAAACTTTATTTGTGAAAATAATTTAATTTTTAGATTAATTAATTTAAAATAGTATTAAAAATAATTGAAATTCTTCAATGAGTTTTATTATTTATGAAAATAATTGAATTTTCGGAAATATTTTGTTATTTATTGACATAATTGAATTTTTTCGAAGAATTATTTATGTAAATAATTGAATTCTTGGGAAGAATTCTAATATTTTTGTAATTTTGGGTGAATTTTATCAATTTTTTCTTAAATAATTGAATTCTTGCGACTAATTATTATGCATATTCTAATTTCAATAATTAAATAATTCTGAGAAATTTTTCTTATTCATAAAAATAATTGCATTTTAAAAAAGATTTTTACAAAAATTTTTTAAATAATTGAATTCTGTTTGTGAATTTTATGATATAATAGTAAATATTAAAAATTCTTGAATTGCGAAAAATTTGTTAAATTAATTAATTTTTACAAAGAATTCAATTAAAATTTTTCACAATAACTGAATTCTTGGGAACAATTTTATTTCAATTTTTTAAAATAATTAAATTTCTAAGATGATTTTTCTTATTTATCTTTAATAATTGAATTTTTTCGAAGAATTATTTATATGTAAATAGTTGGATTCTTGGGAAGAATTTTATTAAAATCTAAAAGAATAATTGAATTAGTTAAAAAAAAAATTTAATTACAATTATATTGAAAATAATTGATTTCTTTCGAAGAATTTTATTGTAATATTTGAAAATAATTGAATTCCTGTGAAAAATAATTCTAATATTTTTGGAAATAATTGAATTCTTCCAAAGAATTTTTAAAAAACATTTTTTTAAATAATTGATTTTTTCGAGGAATTTTAATTAAATTTTTAAGAATAATTACATTTTTTGAGCTATTCCTGTAAAATTGTATTAAAAATAATTGTTTTAGTTGCTAAGTATTATATTAAATTTTTTTTAAATAATTGAAGTTCTGTGAAAAATTGTGTTATTTTTGAAAATAATTGAATTCTTTATAAGAATTTTATAAAGATTGTTTTAAATAATTAATTTTTTCGAAATATAATAAATATTATGAAACTTTTATTTCAAATAATTGAATTTTGTGGAAAACTTTATTTGTGAAAATAATTGAATTTTTCTATTAATTAATTTAAAATAGTATCAAAAATAATTGAAATTCTTCAGTGAGTTTTATTATTTATGAAAATAATTGAATTCTTGCTTAGAATTTTATCAAAAAATTTTTTTGAAAAATGGCCTTAAATGGCTAACTATGGCCTTTGGCCATTGTTAGCTAGAATTTTCCATTTTTCCATTTCCATGCGGGGAAATATTGAATAATACCATTTTTGCTAAAAATTTTGCCATTAACAGCAGGACAACAGTGTTTGTAACCGTCATTCATTCATTCATTTATTCCACAGCGCAGGGTTTAGTAGTAGACTACCAATAATAGTAACTATCAAGAACTGTAATTATCAGCCCTCTGACAGTTTATCCCCTTGTCCAATAATGCCAGCAATGTTCTCCGCAATGTGAAGCTGTGACGATAAATTTTCCCGTTGAGGCATTTCAACATCGAGACAAAAACAACTTGTAGATTTCAAAATGGCAAAGTGGTGTGTGCGCCTTTTTTTCTCAATTATAATAATATAAGAAAATTTGTTGAAATGTTGAAAATGTAATTCAAAAATTGTTTCATGTTTTTTTTTTTTTTTTAATGAAACGATCTGCCTGTTTTTTGTTATTATTCTGAACTTGTGGAGAATTCTCGGACGTCTTTAATTTTTTCCCAAGATCGTTTTCATTGCTACCATAAAACATCTGTATTCTTTACAATCCTTTCTGTAAACTCGTACTTTTTTTGGTTTCTGTCAGATAATTTCGAATTGGATTTTATATTTTTTCCAATAATTAAATTAATTTTCATTTTTATAAAGTTTTTTTTATAATTATTTTTTTATAAAGACTCAGAAAATTACGTAAAAATGAAACCAAAAATAAATAATCTCCACGATATGTAAATCAAATTTTTGATAATAATTCAAGAAAACATAAAAATTCACAAATAATGGAATTAACATTTAGTGTCGTTAAATTCTTAGCACCCTTTTCATCTTCTATTGTCACTCTCTGGCACTCTCCAATTGTCACTCTTCCGAAGACACTTTTAATACCCATTTAATCAAATCCTTTCCATTTCCCTTTCAACATCTTTATCATCCTCAAAGTGCAACACAATTATTATTCAATTAATGTACATTATACTTTTTAATGAAAATTGCATTTGCAATTAAATTACAAATGTAATTTTCTAGTTTCCGAATTCAAAGGAGATAATTTCTTCTTTCCCTTGAAAAAGCGGGGAGAGAAAGTAGAATATAAAGTTGTGTGATTAATGGAAGAGAGGATGTTAATTTTAGACAATTTCAAATTGTCAGATGTACCTCTCTGACTTTGAAATAAAGTCAAGACAATTTTGTGAATAAATGTAAAGGAACTTGGTAGTGCGGAAGATCAACGCGAATTCAATTATTATACTCCACACTGTTTAAGATTGTTCTTTCGTTTATATAAAGATGTAGTCTTTAAAGAAAATAAGAAACCATTGTGTAAACTGTTTTTTTCTCCTCTTTTCGATGGAGAAAAAAATTTTAATTTCAGGTTGTCTACTATTTTCCCTCAACAAAATTTCCGGTTTTTTCCCGACATTATCCTAATTTTTCCCGATTTTTTTTTCTCATCAAATTTAAGTTTATTTGATTTCAAACATAAATAATGTTTTTTAAAATAATTTTATTTTAAAAATTTGGAAAATAATTGGATTAAGCAAAGAATTTTTAAATTTTTGTTCAATAATCTTGTCTGTTTATAATTATAATTGAAAATTTGATTAATTGAATTTTATTAAAATGTATTGATACTAATTGAATTTCTGCAAAGAATTTTACTATGTATTTATAAAAGTAATTGAATTCTTCCAAAGAATGTTATTACATATTTATAAAGATAATTAAATGTTTGCGTAGAATTTTATTAAAATTTTTGAAAATAATTGAATTGTGGACAACAATTTAATTATTTATAAATATGATTGGAATTTTGAGAAGAATTTTAAAAAAAATTTAAACATAATTGAATTTCTGCTAGCAATTTTATTACTTTTGAAAACAATTGAATTATTTTTTAAAATTTTATGGAAATTTATTAAAATAATTCAATTCTTGTGAAGAATATTTTTTAAAAATAATATTCAAAAGAATTTAGCAAATCTGAAAAATTTTGCTACTTATGGAAATAATTGAATTCTTGTGGAAAACTTTATTTGTGAAAATAATAATTGAATTTTTCGATATAATTAATTTAAAATATAATATTAAAAATAATTGAAATTTGTTCGATGAGTTTTATTATTTAGGAAAATAATTGAATTCTTGCAAAAAATTTTATAAAAATTTTAAATAATTAATTTCTTTCGACTAATTTTATGCAAATTTTAATTTAAATAATTAAATTCCTGCGAAATATTGCTTATTCATGAAAAGAATTGAATTCTTACGAAGATTTTTACAAAATTTTTTTAATAATTAAATTCTGTTTGAAAATTTTATGAAAATAGTCGATATTGAAAATCAATGAATTGCGAACAATTTTGAAAAATAATTAAATTTTACAAAGAATTCAATTAAGATTTTTGACAATAATTGAATTTCATTATTTATCAAAATAATTGATCTAGTTGCTAAGAATTATATAAAAATTTTCAGAAATAATTGAATTCCTGATAAAAATTTTATTATTTATGAAAATAATTAAATTATTGCGAAAAATTTTATTAAAATTTTTAAAAAGAATTGAATTTCTGTGAAAAATTTTGTAATTTTTAAAAATAATTGAATTGTTCAGAAGAATTTTATAAACATTGATTTTAATAATTAATTTTTTCGGAATATAATAAATATTATGACAATTATGTTTTAAATAATTGAATTCTTATGAAAAACTTTATTTGTGAAAGTAATTGAATTACATGATTAATTAATTTAAAATAGTATTAAAAATAAATGAATTCTTGCTTAGAATTTTATTAAAATGCCACAAAATAATTGAATTTTCGGGAATAATTTTGTTATTTATTGACATAATTAAATGTTTTTGAAGAATTATTTACGTAAATAATTGAATTCTTGGGAAGAGTACTAATATTTTTGTAAATAATTGATTTTTTCGAGAAGTTGAAATTAAATTTTTAAGATACCTAACTTACATTTTTTTATGTTATTCCTGTAAAATTGTATTAAAAATAATTGAAATCCTGTGATGAATTATATTATTCATGAAAATAATTAAATAGTTGCTAATAATTATATTAAAATTTTCAAAAATAATTGATTTATTGCAAATTTTATTAAAATGTTTAAAAAGCATTGAATTTGTGTGAAAATTTTCTTTATTTTTAAAAATAATTGAATTCTTCACAAGAATTTTATAAACATTGTTTAAAATAATTAATTTTTCCAAATATAATTAAATATTATGAAAATTTTATTTTAAATAATTGAATTCTTGTGGAAAACTTTATTTATGAAAATAATTGAATATATTTATTATTTTCGAAAAATTTAAGTAAAATTCTTTAAAAGAAATAATTATTTTTAATAGAATATAAAAAAATTTCAATTATTTCAAAAAATTTTTAATTATTCGTTTATAAAAATTCAATTATCTTGCAACAACAGAATTTTGTAAAATTTCAAATATCTTATTTTTTAGAATTTTCAAAAAAACTTTGCAAAATTTCTATTTTATTAAAAAAAATGTAAGTGCGTGTATCTTTATTTAAATTAACTAATAAAAATTTTAATTATTTATCTTCGCTCTAAGAAACATGAATACATTAGAATGTGACTCTTTATAAAATTAAATTATTCATCAATTATTATTAAATTAAAATACTTTGAACATTCGATTTGTTAAAAAGTTTTAAATGAAATTCTTTAATAAATTTTATTATTTTCAGTTGAATTTCACAAAATTTCAATTAATTCGATAATTTTTTAAAAATTTATTTACATACTATAGGTATATTTGAATCAGTGACTGATGTTTTACTATCAAATTAATTATTTTTAACTATTTCTAGAGAACAGTATAAATGTCTATAAAAATTGAAATAAAAAGCAATTTTTTAAAAAGAAATTAAAATAATAAAACTTTTTTTAATTTGGTGAAAAAATTTCCGGTTTGGCATATAAAATTCCTGACTTATTCCCAGTTTTCGCCCGGTCAAATTAAATTCCCGGCTATTTCCCCGTTTTCCCCGTTAGTAGACATCCTGTAATTTCTTTTCTCAAATAATGTTGAATGTTTAATTTTTAGATTTTTAAATAATTCACTTTCATAACACAATATCTAGGGATGATGGGAGAAAAGTTTTGTAATAACTAATGAAGTGAAAAGAAATTAACTTAAATCCTTATAATAAAAAGTTTTTTGACGAGTTGCTTGAAAACTTTATGGGTAGTTTCTGTTTCGTCTCCTTCAACGATTATAAAGAGAGAAAGAGAGTGAAGCAAAGAGGGAAGTTGAGGTTAACAAACTTTGGGTTCGTTTATCTTACTTTGCGTCGTCGTCGTCTTTCTTTTCATCCTTCCAGTGAACATAACAAGGTAACAACGAAAATTTTGTTTCGCCATTTAGTCATGAAATATAATTATATATTTTCATCAAGTTTAGAAAAATAAAAATTACTACAAGGAAAAATTTTTGGCCCCCTTTTTAAAAAATAATTTCCCAATCAAACTGAATTCAATTTTCCTTTTTTTTGCTTCAAATGATGAATTTATACCCTAATGATGGTAAAATGAAATAAAAAAAAATATTGAAGAACACGAACCTTTGATATTGCCATTTGGCTTCAGTTTACAACCATGAAAAAAAGAACAAGTTACGGCATAAAGAAACTTTTCCCTCTGGGCGCTACTGGATCGTTTTATCTCTTGAATCGAGTCGATTCTGTCTTATATTGAAACTATCCAGAGATTTCTCAAGGTTAGAGCCAAATGAATTGCGGGAGAATCGAGCCTCAAGGTGATTTAGTTTGAGATCCATTAAAACTTTTATTTCTTAGGAAAATCTTAACGGAACATTAAGTTAAAAATTAAAATAAATGTTGAAAGTTATGAAAAAAAGTAAAAAAAAAAAAAAAAAAAAACATACTAGGAAACTGCAAAAAATTCATTACAAAAAAAAGAAGAAAGTTGAAAAAAGAATAATGGTGAAAAAACCACGCCCGAGACAAGTAACGCCCTCACAAGTATGGTACTAAAGGTTGCATCAATTTTTTTTTTTTTTTTTTTTTTTTTTTTTTTTTTTTTTTTTTTTTTAAAGTGACGATTTCTGGTATCTCCCTTGCGAATCTTTTGGTCCTTGAATAAACCCGAGTCCTTGTTTTGGTGAACGTGAACCCTTTCAATTTGCAGTCCATTGTTTGCGTTGAGAGGATAAAAAAAATATTACGAGTATATATGAGAAAATATAGTATATGGAGAACCGGGTGAGAAGGTCGCGAGTAAGTTGACTATCAACTTCTATATATATATTGAAATTCGAAATCATAAATTGACAATCGTGATATCACGATTAGATATCCACATCCTATACAATATACAATCAAACACAAACACATTTTATTTGTATTAAAAGATTTATCTAAAATTAACTATAAGCATTGAATTTATAATACAATCATTTGTGTGTGAAATCACTTCAAAAATATGACAATTCTTTCACAATGCAATTTTAATTAAAGAATTTAGCAATTTAATTTATAAGTGAATAGCAATTAATTACCAATTCAAAAATAAAATTTGTTTTATAGTTCAATTATAAAAATCTTTCATTGCAAATATGACAATAGAATATTTAAGTTAAAAAAAAAATCAGAAAATTTAAATTATAAATTTTAAAAATTGTTAATTTTATATAAAATAGTGAAAAAATGATAGTAACGCGCGTCAGCGCGCTAATTGTTGCTTGTAATATAGTAATAATTACTATACAGAAATAATAAAGTGACAGTATAGTAATAATTACTATACAGAAATAATAAAGTGATAGAATAGTAATTATTACTATACAGTAATAAAAAAGTAATAGTATAGTAATTATTACTATACAGTAATAAAAAAGTAATAGTATAGTAATTATTACTATACAGTACCTAAAATAAAGTAATTATTACTGTATTATTACCTGAATATAGTAATTATTACTGTACAGTAATAATATAGTAATAATTACTATACAGTAATAATGAAGTAGACTCTAAATCTGAATTAGTAGTTTTCTACTAATGAATTAGTGCGGATTCGTTTATCAATTTGAATTAGTACCAGTTTTGACTAATATTTAGTAGTTTTTTTTTACTAAATTCTAGTAGAAAACTACTAATTCATTAGTAAGTCATATTTTTTACTATTTCAAATTAGTAAGCCGGCTTACTAAATGAATTAGTAGTTTTTTACTAGCAAAGTTTTTTTTTTACTAAAAATTTGTCAAAACTAAAATCCAAACAAAATAACAGCACAATATTAGTCAAAACTGTTACTAATTTAATTGATAAACAAATTCGTATTATTTCATTAGTGGAAAACTACTAATTCAGATTTAAAGAGTAATAATATAGTAATAATTGCTATACAGTAATAATAAACTAATAATATAGTAATAATTACTATACAGCAATAATAAAGTAAATAATATAGTAATAATTACTATACACCAATAATAAAGTAAATAATATAGTAATAATTACTATACAGTAATAGTAAAGTAATAATATTGTAATTATTACTATATCATCATATTATATAAAATATGGTAATTATTACGAAATCATAATATAAAATTTAAAATAATAAAATACTTTTTTTATATTTTCTATTATACACATGTTAAATTTCTAAACTATAAAAGTAGAAAGAAGAATGAATAATTCCTCTTTAAATCCTAAGAAAAATCAGTTATTAAACAGAATTGCTAGCCTTGAATTTTAATTTAAATGGCAAGACAACGAAATGTCTTTTTTTATATCTTAGTTATAACTGTGCCTTGTTTTGAAAGAGCAATGACCGACCCTGAACCAGACTCTCGTAATAGAGATCGTAAATAATAAGTTATGCTTTCATTACCATTTTTTTAGCATTAAAATGTTGACACCCACTTGTAAATATTATTGTTATTGTTATTTTTATCATTGTTATTATTGTTATTATAGTTTTTTTTCGTTATTTCATTACTATTATTGTTATTCTTATTATGTTATTACTATTTTTGTTCTTTGATGTTGTTGTTGTTGTTTAGTTATGTTATTAATATTTTTTGTTATTGTTATTACTAAGATTGTTATTATTATTATTTTTTTATAACTATATGTTATTTAAATTATCATTAATATTATAATGTTATTGTTTATTGAATAAAAAAAGAAGGAAACTTGATGGTCAAATCGAAACTTATAATTATAGAAATTAAATGATAAGAAAAGAAGAAAAAAAATGATAAAACACGGTGAGGTAAGGGACAAGTCACTGACTTTCTACTACATCAATTTAATGATTGACACTTTAGATAGCATTACGCATTTAATTAAAAAAAAAAGAAAATAAAAAATAACATCAAGCATAAATTAAATGATCGTATAAATAAAATACAAAGTGATTTTACAACCGCGTTTAATTTCTAAATATTATTACTTTTTTATAATTATTCACATTATTACTTTTAATAGTCATAGTAAAAAAAAGTAATAATAATAATAATATTAAAAATAATAAAAATGTTAACTATTATTCATTATAGTTTAATTTAAAAAATAAAATATTTATTTTCCTTCTTTACAAGACCATTTATATTGTAAATAAATAAATAATTATTAGTATAATAATAATAATAATAATAATAATAATAATAATAATAATAATAATAATAATAATAATAATAATAATAATAATAATAATAATAATAATAATAATAATAATAATAATAATAATAATAATAATAATAATAATGATAACAAGTGTAATTTATTTATTTCTCCATTAGACTTTACTGCTTTACAAGTGTTGCGTCGTATAGAGAACGTTCCTCCAAACTAAACTTAACTTTATTTACGATTGCCTCTAGAGTCTGACTTTAAATTAGGGGTACTCGCATTTGTCTGGATTACCCCCTATTGGGTTTTCTCGGCCAGAGGAGAGGGAAACAAATTTAGAAAGTCTCCTCCGCGTGCTAAATCGGTTTATTTGCGTCCGAATAGAAAGAAAAGCAATCAAGCAGCATCGGTGGTTCAGTGGTAGAATGCTCGCCTGCCACGCGGGCGGCCCGGGTTCGATTCCCGGCCGATGCAATTTTTTTTGTAATAAACTATTCAAAAAGTGCATTTTTTATTTACAGTATAATTTTTTTACTCTAATGAAATTTTTTTTAGTTACTTCTAAATTAAATGTAGACAATACCAATACTATTAATACTAATACTATTAAAATTAATACTATTAATATTAATACTATTGAGACCAATACTATCAATACCAATACTATTAATACCAATACTATCAATACCAATACTATCAATACCAATACTATCAATACCAATACTATCAATACCAATACTATTAATACCAATAACATTAATTCCAATACTATTAATACCAATAACATTAATTCCAATACTATTAATACCAATAACATTAATTCCAATACTTAATTAATAAAGTATGTAAATAATTTTTAAGTTAATAATTATTTAATTTATAGTCAATAACTAATTGCAATTAATAAAGAATTAGAAACTGAATTATCGCACGACAAGTAGTTCAACGAGTTTGTAGGACGCTCTCGTTGAGTGGACAAGCGAAAATTGAATATCATATAAGCATCGGTGGTTCAGTGGTAGAATGCTCGCCTGCCACGCGGGCGGCCCGGGTTCGATTCCCGGCCGATGCAATTTTTTTTTCTTTTTAAGAACAAAAAAATGTTCACAAACCGCCTCGTTAACTTTTTTTTTTATCTATTTTTCAAAAAAAAAAAATTAATTATTATCAGCAAATTAGTAAAATTTTTCGAGTTTATTATACAATTTAGTATTAATTAAAGAACACAAGAGAAAAAGTAAGTTTTAGCAATAATAAAAGAATTACTTTTATTAGTAATTATTATTATTTCCTGTTACTAGCATCACCATTGTTGGTATTTTTATTATTTCTTTATACAGTTCTTAAAATTACCATTAATTTTTTAGGTATTAATTCAAATCCCTAAAAGCATCAGGATATTAATTTTGTTATTATTAATAAATAGAAATTTAATTAAAAGTAAAATTATTCAAAATGATTTGAAACTACATTAGAGGATTAATGGTGATGATGCGATGATCCTGCGTAATGACTATAGACTTGCGTTCTCTTAGTCATTCGATCTTGATGGGTACTGTTGAGCCAGTATCTATCTCTCTCCCTTTCTATCGTAATCACGACTTGCTTTGGATTACCATACCCTTATACGAGTCTGTGATTTAGTGCAGAAACGTCTGCATATATGGCTAAACTGACAATATATTTTACCAGAGCCAACAAGCATCAGTGTGAAAATTCTTATTCCCTATATACACAATCAACTTGAAAGTATAACGAATTTCAACGAATTAATATAACAAAAAAATATAGAACAAATTAAAAATTAATGCAAATTTTCTCTGATAGTAATTTAATCCATTTGTCAATCAATTTGTATCAAAATTCAATTCAAAAATGAGGGAAATTTTTTTTAAAAAAAGATAACAAAAAGAAGACTTTTGTTGAATTCTTCTTCATTTAAGAAATGAAGAAGAATCATTTAAGGAACCATTTTGAAAGATAGTAAGCATTGAAATTTTTGTAATACACTTTAATTGTCTTTTTCCAGCCAATTAGATGTTTATATATATATATGTATTTGAAAACAAAGGATAACGGATTCATAGGAATTTTCTCAATGAGACTCTTACTCTCTATCTATGCAAAGTATCTATCTCAGGTAATTTAAATACCCCTCCTCCCCTCTCACACCACTTTACAGACCTGCAAATCCCAAGTACCATTAAACCTGGTGCTTTTCGCTAAAGTTTATATCGCCCCCTAAAGGAAAGTTCTCTGAAATAAGCACTCAACAATGGCTATTAAGTAGTTTGTTTGTCTTAAGAAATTCGCTCGTTCAAGGAGTATCTTGCCTGGATTTTCCAAGAATTAAAATCTTCTTCTCATACTCATTATACATATATACAACAAATGCATGTTGAAAATGTCGAGAACTGTATATATATTATACATATATAGACGCGAAGTTGAAAGCTAATTGTAGAGTAGAGGATTTCACTTCTAGCTAAGGAATTATCGGTCTAATTATTGTCATTTTGCTTTTCTTTCCATAAGCCCCAATGGAAATTAAGTATTTTGCATTTTTCTGTTTGCCATAACATTCGGTTGCAGACAAAACTATTCAAAACTAAACATTTAAACATTTTTCAATGTTCTGTTAAACATAACATTCAAAAATAAACATTTTTCAACGTTATGTTAAACATACCATTCAAAACTAATCATTTTTCAATGTTATGTTAAACATACCATTCAAAACTAAACATTTTTCAATGTTATGTTAAACATACCATTCAAAACTAAACATTTTTCAATATTATGTTAAACGTACCATTCAAAACTAATCATTTTTCAATGTTATGTTAAACATACCATTCAAAAATGTTTATTTCTGCAACAACTGTTTTCAAAATTGTTTATTTTTTCTTTTTAAGCACCAATTATTAATGAAGATTACAGTACCTGAATGTAATGGTGGTAATCATTGTTGTACGAATGATTAGTGTAACAATCAATTACAGCACCAATAATTATAGTACAAAATAATTATAATACAACTGTTAATAATACTAATAATGGTAGCACTAATGATTAGAGCACTAATGATTAGAGTACACTAAAGATTACAGCACTAATGATTAGAGTACACTAAAGATTACAGCACTAATGATTAGAGTACACTTATGATTAGAGCACTAATGATGAAGGCACTAAAAATTATAGCACATACAATAGTTCTTACTGCATTAATTATTTTTAAGTAACAACAATTAATAGTAGTTGCAATTGCAGTAACAAAGATTAGGATACCAAACAATTATACAATACTAAAGATTATATTACCAATTATTAATAATTCTAATAATTGTATCAGTAATGATTACAATACTAAATAATTGCAGCATTAAAGATTTGAGTACTAAGTTGTTACAGTTACAGAACTTCAATGATTTTAAGTAACAATCATTAATAGTACTAACAATTGGAGCATTAAGGATTACGGTACCAAATGATTACAGCATTAAATATTGTATTACCAATAATTAATAGTGCTGATAATTTTAGCACTAATAATTAGGGTACCAAATCTTTAGTCCTGTAATTGTACACCACTAAAGATTAGAGTACCAAATGATTAAAACATTAATGATCAGAACTCCAAATGATTAAAGATAAAAACATAGGTAAAAATTAAAGATGGTAGAGATTTAGGATGGTAGAGTATGATTGGAATATCAAATGATTACAGCATTAATGATTGGAATACCAAATGATTACAGCATTAATGATTGGAATACCAAATGATTACAGCATTAATGATTAGAACACCAAATGATTAAAGATAAAAACATAGGTAAAAATTAAAGATGGTAGAGATTTAGGATGGTATAGATGAGTATTCTCTAAAAAATTAAAGCTGGTAAAAATTAAAAATGGTGGAGATTTAGGATGGTAGAGAGTATTCTCTACCATCCTAAATCTCTACCATCTTTAATTTTTGTCATTTCTAATTCCTACCAACTTTAATATTTCCCATCTCCAACTTTTATCATCTTTTTTTTGAATCAATACCATCTTTATGGTATTGATTTCACTTTATTATATCTTTATGTCACATAAATAAAGCAAAGGTGCTAAATATTTATCACCTTTTGTAATTTGTATCACCCTTAATAAAACTTTACAGCACACTCACTCTATAAATTACTAACTGCAAGCATATCGAACTATACTATATTTTCTGTAATTATACAAAAAGACCTGGAAATTTTTTTCCACCATTAAACTCAACAATTTAGCCCTTCACTCTATATAAAGTGACTCACGAAAATTAGAAATATTTCATGAAACAAAATTAGCTATTCATTCATCTAATAAAATATTTAGACTCGCACTCGACCCCATTGAGTGAGGGTGCAATCACCTCAAGCCCTTTGTCTCGACCTTGTGGTTCATTCTATCCGACTTGATAATAATTTATACCAATAATACGTATGTGACTTAGTCTTTCCTTTATTCCTTGACAGTGGCATATCGATCAAACGAAAACTCGTCTTCGTATTTTTATTATTCCACATATGTACAACTATGATTTTTTTCAATAGACTTTCGTTTGTTATACATACACAAGAGTTGATAAAGGTAAAGAATAAATGATAAAGAATAAATAATAGAGAATAAATAATAGAGAATAAATGATGAAGAATAAATGGTAGAGAATAAATAATAAAAAAATAATTAAAAAGAATTGCTAGAGAATAAAATAAAGAATAAAAAAAATGATAAAAGAATAAAGAAGAAATTAAATAGTTTGCTAAAAATAATTTCTATCATTTTTTAATGATAACAATTGTTTTTGTACAATTTTTCAGAAAATATGTAGTCCCATAGTGGGGAAATTTAAAAAAGGAGTAATTTTGTGGAAAGAAAAATAGAAAGAGAGATAAATGAATTTAAGAGGGTATAATAAAAGGAAATGCGTGCAGCACGCGCTTCAGGTCAATGTTCCTGCATAATGCATTAGTGATACGTTTCTATGGTTGTGAACATGTACGTGCTTTAATGGAGGACATACATTAACAATGCCACTACTATTACTATTAGGCTAATTACAATTTCACCTAAAAATACAAAAACGATTATTTTCTTTTTAATTACAAAATTAACTGTTGTCTATAAATAATATATTATCATTGTTCAGAAATATATAAATAAAATAATAATATACTATAAATATAAACCATACAAATATATTTTCGAAAGAAAAACTACAAAACACTTTTTGCAAAAAATTTTTTAATTAATTGAATTCTATTTGGAAAATTTATGAAGATATTAAAAATTATTGAATTGTGAAAAGTTTTTAAAAATAATTAAATTTTACAAAGAATTCTAAATTATTGACAATTATTGAATGTCTGTGTGGTATTTTATTAAATTTTTTTGAAAATAATTGAATTTCTAAAAAGCATTTTATTATTTATGAATATAATTGAATTCTTGCAAATGATTTTATTGGAATTTTTTGAAATAATTGAATTTCCAAGAAGAAATTTGTTACTTTTAAAAATAATTGAATTCTTGTGATGAATATTATTATTTATGAACATAATTGAATTTTGCATAGAATTTTATTAAAATGCCTAAAAATAAAAATAATTGAATTTTTCGGAATAATTTTCTTATTTATTGACATAATTGAATTCTTTCGAAGAATTATTTATGTAAATAATTGAATTCTTGGGATGAATTATTTATGTAAATAATCGAATTTTGTAAACAATTTTATTAAAATGCCTTAACATAATTTAAATTTTCGTGAATAATTTTGTTTGTTATCTTTAATACTTGAATTTTTTCGAAGAATTATTTATGTAAATAATTGAATTCTTGGGAAGAATTTTATTAAAATCTAAAAGAATAATTGAATTATTTCAAAAAAATTTAATTAAAACTTAAAATAATTGATTTCTTTCAAATAATGTGATTAAAATATTTAAAAATAATTGAATTTTTTCAAAGAATTTTAAAAAATGATTTTAAACAATTGATTTTCTTGAAGAATTGAAATTAAATGTTTAAGAATAATTACATTTTTTGAGCAATTCCTGTAAAATTTTATTAAAAATAATTGAAATCTTGCGATGAATTTTATTATTTATAAAAATAATTGAATATTTGCTAAGAATTTTATTATTTATGAAAATAATTGAATTTTTGCGGAATATTTTATTAAAATGTTTAAAAAGGATTGAATTTATGTGAAAATAATTTTTTTTATTTTGAAAAATAATTGAATATAATAAATATTATGAAGATTTTATTTTAAATAATTGAATTCTTAAGGAAAACTTTATTTGTGAAAATAATTGAATTTTTCGATTAATTGATTTAAAATTGTATTAAAAATAATTGAAATTCTTCGATAAGTTTTATTATTATTTATGAAAATAATTGAATTCTTGCTTACAATTTTATTAAAATTTTTTTTTAAAAATTGAATTTCTATGACAAATGTTATTAGTGAAAGTAATTGAATTATTGTGAAGAATTGTATAAAAATTTTGTTAAATAATTGATTTTTTCGAAATTTGTTTGAAAATGCTATTCTAAATTTTAAATTAATTGATTTCCTCTGTAGAAATTTTATTATTTATGAAAATAATTAAATTTTGGTTCATTCCTATCAATTTTTTTTAAATAATTGAATTCTTTTTTGAAATTTTATGGAAATACTATAAATATTGAAAATAATTGAATTTCGAATATTTTTTGAAAATATTGGTAGGTTTTAGTATATAAATGAGTGCGAATTCTGTACTGGCATAGTATTGCCACAATATTGCTACAGCATTAAAACAATTTTTCCTCATTATTGCCATAATTTTGCCCTAATTTTTCTCTACTATTGCTACAGTATTGCCATACAATTTTGCCAAAGCATTGCCAGAATTTCGCCATAATTTTCCCTAATACTAACACAATTTTGCCACCAGTATGATTACAATTTTGTTCATTACATTCTCCCAACTTTTTACATTGTATGGTCTCAACTTTTTTTTTCCATAGCATTGTGACAATTTTTCTATTGTACTCTCACAGTATAGCACAGATTACGCAATTTAATTACCAACACAAGTGAAATGTCATTTGCACATTTCATTTTCTATTGAACATTGTGCACAATGTATATACACTTACACACAACGTGTACATACATTGCATCAAAAAAAAAAAAAAAAAAAAAAAAGAGGAAGACTCTCAAACTGACTGCTTGGTAATTGCTTAGGGGAACCGCCCTATTGTTATGTACACAAACTCTGTACCAGGTAATAGACACGTGTGGATGTGCCTCCAACCGGGATAAGAAGTTCGGCATTAGGGGTAAAACCAAACCAGTATCAAAAAGCAAATTGCTACAATATTTACCAGAAAAAAAAGAAACAAAGTCTTTTTTTTTGACCATCTTTTCTTAAATGAAAGTTTAGTTTGAAAAAAGATAACAAAAGAAAAGGGTTTTTTAATTCTTTTTTATGAGCACACGAAAAATAACAAATTTGCTTTCTATTTGCAGTTGAGATTTACGACAATAAATTAAAAGAGTCATAAATTATTGTTGGCAATTAAAGAACAGCCTTTCATTGTGAGAGTCTGTTATTTAATGAACGTTTCTGATTCTACATCATCATCATTATCATCATCATCATCATCGTCAATGTTTTCAATTGTTTTTAAAAGGCACTCACGAAAGAATTATTTGCTTCGAGATTTTTGATACTATAGTGTGGCTATATTTTTCTTCTTTGAGATGACATGTTAAGTGGTTATTATATATATCATATGGTCGTTTCGAACTAAAACTGAATCCCTTCGCGCCAACGAGGTCAAAGAGAAGATTAAGGTCGTTGTACAAGGTCGGATCTACGTTTAAAACTATTCTCTCTTTCCCTTTCTTTTTTTATTTATTATAGAAAAGGATAAAGACACCTCTGAACACATATAGAGACTCATAAGCGTGCCTTGAACATGACGTTAGTGCGATTAATTAAATTTATAACTCATTATTGGAGAGCAAAATTGATGGCAATCAATGATAAAAGCAAACGAAGGATAAATCGAGATTTTATTTTCTTAGAAAGTGTTTGAATTTTTTTTATATATACGAATAAAAAAAACTAAAAAAAAATTACCAAACCAAGAAGATCCCCTAGTCTCAAAAGCAAAATTTCTACAATTTCTACAAAAAAAAATTGCAGAATTTTCTTTTTCTTTTGGTTCAGAAATTCTAAAAATCTTAAAATTTTCAAGAGAAAATAGTCCTAATAGTACTTTCGCTGTAAATTCAAAGGAGAATTGAAAAATAATACTCGTGGAATTTTTACAAAACCTCATATAATTTTCAAAACTCATAAAGTTTTACTAAGACTCACAGAATTTTTAATAAAACTAATAGATTTTTTTTATAAAACTCATAGATAGTTAAATAAAACTTATAAAATTTTACTAAAACTCATAGAATTTTTTAATTAAACTCATAAAGTTTTAGTCAAACTCATAGAATTCAAAAAAATCATAAAGCTTTACTAAAACTTATAGAATTTTAAAAAAACTCATAAAGTTTTACTAAAACTCATTGAATTTTTAATAAAACTCATAAAGTTTTAGTCAAACTCATAGAATTTTAAAAAATCATAAAGCTTTACTAAAACTTATAGAATTTTAAAAAAACTCATAAAGTTTTACTAAAACTCATTGAATTTTTAATAAAACTCATAAAGTTTTAGTCAAACTCATAGAATTTAAAAAAATCATAAAGCTTTACTAAAACTTATAGAATTTAAAAAAAAACTCATAAAGTTTTACTAAAACTGAAGGAATTTTTAATAAAACTCATAAAGTTTTAATAATACTCATATAACGTTTGATAAAACTCATGGAATTTTAAATAAAGCTCATAAAGTTTACTAAGACTCATAAAGTTTTACTAAAACTCATAGAATTTTTTATTATAAAACTCATAGAATTTAGAAAAAAACATAAAGTTTTACTAAAATTCATAGAATTTTTAATAAAACTCATAGAATTTTCAAGAATACTCATAAAGTTTGTAATTAATTTGCTGAAGAATTCTTTGCAATGATATGAAAACTCTTACTGTGTAACTCGTAACTTTTTAATCATAAAAAAACTCATTTTCCATTTAGAAAACCTATTTTCATAAATAATTCAAGTATTGTTTTAATACTTAAAACTAAATACAAAACTCTTACAAAAACTCATACAATTTTACCAAAATCGAAACACGTATAATTCTAAGAGTAAAAAAACTCATAATAAAGCAAATCTCTATCCTATTTTTCACTTACTGCAAACTAATATTCAAAGAACATAATTTAACTAAACAAAAAATATAATGAAAATAATTTTTTCAACTCTTGCTAATAATGGTAGAACTCTTAGCACAACTCATTGGACTTTACCTAAAGAAAACTCATAGAATCGTACTTTTTCGAAAATTTGGAAGTTCATCATCACCCTTCAACAGATATTCCATTAAGGTGAAAATATTTGTAAAAAAATAAGCGATTTTTTCAATTCTTTGAAGCAATTAGAAAACTCTTAACGAAACTTATAAAAGTTTACCTAATCAGAACTCATAAAATTCTAAACTTTTGAAAAGAAAGTAATCCAGTTTTTTTTATTTTTCATTTAGTACGAACTATTATTAAAAAATAGAACGAAAATAATTTTTTAACTCTTTCTAATAATGAAAACTCTTATCAGAACTCATAGAACTTATAAAACACCAAAATAAACTGATAGTATCGTATTTTTCGAGAATTTCGAAGTGCATCGCACCTCCAACAGATATTCGATTAAAAAAAAAGTATTTTGTAAAAAAAAATGATTTTTTTAACTCTTTAAAACAATTAGAAAACTCTTAATGAAACTCATAGAAGTTAACCTAATCAGAACTCATAAAATCCTAAACTTTTAAAAAGAAAGTAATGCAGCTTTTTTTAAATTTCCATTTAATGCGAACTATACTATCAAAAAATAGAACGAAAATAATTTTTGAATTCTTGCTAAATAATGTTAGAACTCTTATCAGAACTCATAGAACTTTACCTAAAGAAAACTCATAGAATCGTATGTATTTTTCGAAAATATGGAAGTGCATCCTTCAACAGATATTCCATGAAGAGAAAAATATTTATAAAAAAATTAGAAAACTCATAACGAAACTCATTGAAGTTTACCTAATCAGAACTCATAAAATTCTAAACTTTTAAAAAGAAAGTAATGTAGCTTTTTTTTACTTTCATATTTAGTAAAAAAAAAATATTTGATTAAAAAAAAGTATTTTGTAAAAAAAGATGATTTTTTTAACTTTTTGAAGCAATTAGAAAACTCTTAACGAAACTCATTGAAGTTTACCTAATCAGAACTCATAAAATCCTAAACTTTTAAAAAGAAAGTAATGCAGCTTTTTTTAACTTTCATATTTAGTACGAACTATTATCAAAAAATAGAACAAAAATAATTTTTTAACTCTTTTAAATCATGTTAGAACTCTTGTCATAACTCATAGAACTTTACACATAAATCAACTCATAGAATCGTAGTTCTCGAAAATTTGAAAATGCTGCACATTTAACACATTTTCAATTAAGAGAAATTAAACAAAATTAAAAAAAATGTTTTTCTTTAATTCTAAAAAAAAAGATTTGTTTAACTGTTCGACACAATTATAAATTATGTGAAATTCTGCTTATTGGAATTTATATTCTATTTCTCTCAGTGTGGAATTTTTGACCTTTTCTTTTGTCTTCCCTCTATTGATATCAATCTCCACTATCTTGACTATATATTGCTTTTATTTTCTCGCTTCATTGGGTTTTATTTTTTTTTCCTTCCATTTTTTTCTTTTTGTTAACCTAACCCTCTTTTCTTTTTATCAAACGAATATTTCGAAATCTTCAATATTGACTTCTATATATATACATACAAACACCCTTGTGTCGTTTTCTTTACGATCGTCGCAAGTTTGACATTTCTTAAAATGATCATCCTGAAGACAAGTTTACATTTCACACAACATTAAATTTTACTTGATGGTAAAATTTCCTTGGTGCACACACATAGTTAATAGGTATTTGATGCCTGCTTTTTCTTGGCTTTACTTCTAATTGGGTACTACTGACTTTTATTTCCCCTCCTATAGAGCAAAAGAGCAGAAAGAGAGTGAAATTTTATTATCTCGAGTCACAATTTCGTTAAATATCACACCAAAATACTTCATTTCTTAGTATATACATCAATAGAGGAGAAAAAGAAAAAGTATTTCATTATTTTACCTAACAGTTTCATATTTCTTTTTTTTTTCGTCTGCTTCACTCTGCGTGTTTTTCTGGTAATAAAAAAAAGAAGAAGGAAAAGAAAGAGAAATGCATCAGTGGAAGCATTGCTGGACTAGTGTCGCTTGGTATTGGGAAAAACAATGGGGTTGTTGCACGCGAACGATGAGACTTGTATAACGAGAGGTGAAGAGGGTTTGAAAGAGTGGAATGAGCCATTGCTTGCGGGTGACAAAGAGAACAGTTCCCTGGGATTGAGGGTGGTGAGGAAGAGAAGAGGGGGGTTGAATGTTTGAAGGGTGAGAAGAACTTTGGGTCGATGTTTTACTGTATAGACTCGTTGTGATTGTAATAGTAATGAAAAAAATGGTCATTTTTTTAAGGTATGATGACAAACTGTTTCTTTTTTTAATTTTCTTTTTTTTATAAACTGAAATTGGTACCAATTTTTATTCATAGAAAAATTGCAACGGTTTTTCTACACTTTTCGAATTACATAAAAAAAAACCCAGGTGGAAAGTTAACGTTAGTCTAACGTTAGCCTAACGTTAGCCTAACTTAAGTTACGTTAGTCTAACGTTAGCCTAACTTTAGTTAACGTTAGCCTAACTTTAGTTAACGTTAATCTAACGTTATCCTAACATTAGTTAACGTTAGCCTAACGTTAGCCTAACGTTAGCCTAACTTTAGTTAACGTTAATCTAACGTTGTCCTAACATTAGTTAACGTTAGTCTAACGTTAGCCTAACTTTGATTAACGTTATAGCCTAACGTTAGCCTAACTTTAGTTAACGTTAATCTAACGTTGTCCTAACATTAGTTAACGTTAGTCTAACGTTAGCCTAACTTTGATTAACGTTATAGCCTAACGTTAGCCTAACTTTAGTTAACGTTAAGCTAACGTTAGCCTACCATTAGCCTAACTTTAGTTAACGTTAATCTAACGTTAGCCTAACGTTAGCCTAACTTTAGTTAACGTTAATCTAACGTTATCCTAACATTAGTTAACGTTAGTCTAACGTTAGCCTAACTTTGATTAACGTTATAGCCTAACGTTAGCCTAACTTTAGTTAACTTTAGTTTAACGTTAGCCTAACTTTAGTTAACTTTAGTCTAACGTTAGGCTAACGTTAGACTAAAGTTAACTAAAGTTAGGCTAACGTTTAACTAAACTTTAGTTAACGTTAGTTAAACGTTAGCCTAACTTTAGTTAACTTTAGTCTAACGTTAGCCTAACTTTAGTTAACGTTAGCCTAACGTTAATCTAACGTTAGCCTAACTTTAGCCTAACTTTAGCCTAACTTTAGCTAACGTTAGTCTAACGTTAGGCTAACTTTAGTTAACGTTAGCCTAACGTTAAATTTTCCACCTGGGAATTTTTTTGTTCGTAGATAGTTCCACAGAAAAAACAGAAATTATACTAAAGATCATAATATCTGCGAAGTTATAAACTTGGATTTATGGTATGCATGATTAGAGAGAATCGTGCGAACTAGGATAGCACTTGCGTAACTGATAACTCATAACAAGAACACAGGCCTGTGTGTCACAATCCAGATATACGGATTTGATTGCAATATTGCTTTTACGTTTTAGTGTCGAGAAATAGACTGTTTAATATTAGCAATATAATAACCCACATGCAACTCCACTAAATTGGTGTTTGATGATTCCAGGAATATTTGCGCTTGTGAAAGGAGAGAGAGAGAGAGAAAAAAAAATCTTTTTCCAACTGTAAATTATTAATAAACTCCTACACGCAGAGAAGGCGATGGATAATAATAATGGCAGCAATATGTTAATATTTATCATTAATTTTAACTAAATGTGATAGACAATTACTATTCTTAAATAGAGAGATATATTGTCATGTTTCAAATGGAATGCATAATTAAATGTTGGGTGGAAATTTACTGGATAGATTAAAAAATTGTTATTTTTCTATATAGCAGAAAGGATTTTTGATATCAGGATTTATTTCAATTGGAGTAATTTATTATATATTGCGAATTTTGTAGTAATTATATTGACACAATTTTGTCATAGTATTGCCACAATATTGACATAATACTGTCACAATATTGTCATAATATTACCACAATATTGACACAAAATTCATGAAAGAATTTGAATATTTACAAGAATAATTTAAATTTTGTGAAGAATTTTATAAAAAAATTTTAAATATTAATTTACTTTTAATATCAATTTTAGTCTTTCGACTACTTTTATGAAAATTCTAATTTAAATAATTTAATTCCTAATACATTTTTCTTATTCATGAAAACAATTGAATTCTTATGAAGATTTTTACAAAAATTGTTTTAAATAATTGAATTCTGTTTGGAAATTTTATGAAAATAGTAGATATTAAAAATCATTGAATTTCAAAGAATTTTTAAAATAATTAAATTTTACAAAGAATTCTATTAAAATTTTTGAGAATAATTGAATGTCTATGTGGTATTTTATAAAATTTTTTTTGAAAATAATTGAATTCCTAAAAAGCATTTTGTTATTTATGAATATAATTGAATTCTTGACAACTATTTTATTAGAATTTTTTTAAATAATTGAATTTCAAAAAAAAATTTATTACTTTTAAAAATAATTGAATTTTGCAAAGAATTTTATTAAAATGCCTCAAAATAACTGAATTTTTGGGGAATAATTTTGTTATTTATTGACATAATTAAATTCTTTCGAAGAATTATTTATGCAAATAATTGAATTCTTGGGAAAAATTTAATTAAAATAAAAAAAAATAATTGAAATATTTCAAAAAAAATTTAATTAAAATTATATTTAAAATAATAATCGATTTCTTTCAAAAAATTTTATTAAAATATTTCAAAATAATTGAATTCCTGTGAAAAATTCTTATATTTTTGTAAATAATTGAATTC
This sequence comes from Leptopilina syphax, assembly GCA_032872505.1. Taxonomy (NCBI): domain Eukaryota; kingdom Metazoa; phylum Arthropoda; class Insecta; order Hymenoptera; family Figitidae; genus Leptopilina; species Leptopilina syphax. The sequence goes on along the minus strand of CM065471.1, from coordinate 34,545,695 downwards.
TTCCAAAGAATTTAAAAAAAAACATTTTTTTAAATAATTGATTTTTTCAAGAAAACGACATGAAATTTTTAAGAATAATTTCCTTTTTTGAGCAATTTCTGGAAAATTGTATTAAAAATAATGGAATATTTGTGAAAAATTTATTAATATTTTCAAAAATTATTCAATTTCTAAGGAGAATTTTATTATTTATGAAAATATGTAATTGAATTATTGCGAAAAATGTTATTAAAATGTTTAAAAACATTTTTCATTTTTGAAAATAATTAATTTTTCGATTCATTAATTTAACACATAGTATTAAAAATAATTGAAATTCTTCGATGAGTTTTATTATTTATGGAAATAATTGAATTCTTGATTAGAATTTTATCAAAAATTTTTAAAAATAATTGAATTCCTGTGAAAAATTCTTATATTTTTGAAAATAATTGAATTCCTATAAAAAATTCTAATATTTTTGAAAATAATTGAATTCCTGTGAAAAATTCTAATATTTTTGAAAGTAATTGAATTTCTAATTTTATTATTTACGAAAATAGAATTGAATTCTTGCGAACGATTTGATTAGAATTTTTTAAAATAATTGAATTTCTAAGAAGAAATTTCTTTTAAAAATAATTGAAATCCTGAGATAAATTTTATTATTTATGAAAATAATTGAATAATTGCAAAGAATTTTATTAAAAATTTTCAAAAATAATTGAATTCCTAAGAAGAATTTTATTATTTATTAAAATAGTTGAATTATTGCGAAAAATTTTATTAAAATGTTTAAAAAGAATTGAATTTCTGTAAAAAAAAATTGTTATTTTTGAAATTAATTGATTTCTTCATTAGAATTTTATAAATATTGTTTTAAATAAATATTTTTTTCAAAATATAATTAAATATTATGAAAAATTTTTTTTAAATAATCTAATTTTTGTGGAAAACTTTATTTGTGAAAATAATTGAATTTTTCGATTCATTAATTTAAAATAGTATTAAAAATAATTGAAATTCTTTGATGAGTTTTATTATTTATGTAAATAATTGAATTCTTGATTAGAATAAATTTTATCACAAATTTTTTTAAATAATTGAATTTCCATGAAAAATGTTATTATTAGTGAAAGTTTGTGAATTATTGTGAATAACTGTATAAAAATTTGGTTAAATAATTGATTTTTTCGAAATTTTCTTGAAAATGCTACTCTAAATTAATTGACTTCCTGTGGAAATTTTAATATGCATTAAAATAATTGAATTTTATCAATTTTTTTTTTAAATTAAATTCATTTGCGAAATTTTATGAAAATACTAAATATTGAGAATAATTGAATTTCGAATATTTTTTTGAAAATAATTGAATCGTTAAGAATTTGATTATCATTTTTGAGAATAGTTTTTTGATTTCTATAGTATTAGCGAATTTAAACAAATTGAAACTATATTACCGCAATTTGTCATTATTTTGCCGCAAATTGCCTCCACAGTTTACACTGTTTTTGACAAAATTTATTAAAATTTTTTTCCTATTTTTTCTTACAGATTTATATTGATAAACTCTTAAAAAAAAATACAGAGAAATTTATTAAAATTTTGTCCCTATTTTTTCTTACAGATTTATATTGATAAACTCTTAAAAAAAATACAGAGGCGAAATTCCAAATAAATTTGCCTCAATTTATTATTAAATGCAAAACTTTTGAATCCAACTCTTCCATAAAAAAAAAGAAATAATCAAATAAAACCCGCCATTATACATTTTATAATTGAGATGAAAATCTTTGAAAGTCAAATGAAATAAGATTTATTTCATGAAGAAAAATTGAAGACTGCTTTCTTGTCTTGCCGGCTGACTCCTTGTTATTAACATGCTCAGTGCATCGGAAGCCACCATAGCTTCAACTCACACAGACTGTGTATAGTATTCACTGATTTGCATATTTATGCATGCGGAAATGACTTAAACGTTAGACTGCTGCCACTTGAGCTATACCCATTTACACACACAAACACACTCACATCAAACATAAAATCGTTTTAAGCCGGTAAACCGTGTGGTTTTGTGTGGCAAATTTCAAAATTTTCCATAAATAATAAATATTATGTTATACATACGCACTGGAAAATATTTTCTCTCCAAAATAATAAAAGTACAGCAAACATACCTGAAACAAACAAAAAACAGAAAAAAATTAACGAAAAATAATTTTTTAACAAAACACGAAAAAAATAACAATTTTCTAGTCAAGTAAACCTTTCGCCCGTGTCAAATGCAAAGTGAAATTCTCGACATATTTATGGTTCTTGAATTTTTTTGACTTTTTTTCCTCCTCCTCTCTCTCTCTCTCTCCATACAATTTAAATGGAAAGAAAGACGTCCCAAGAAAAATTGGAAACCCAAATAATTCTTTCCGTTTTATTTAGTCCACCCCCCTTTCGCCTTCAACCTTCTACCCATCCTTTCGAATTATGCACGAAAAGAAAGTTCAGCAGAGTGGTATTAAGGATGATAAATCACGCGAGGAAGAATAGTGGAAAGGACGAGAAAATGTAATCTCTTGGACAGTGCAAGATCTCCTAATTCATTATGTAGGGATTGTCGGGAAAAAAAAAGGAAATTCGGGAAGAGAGAAAATAACATACAGTTTGTACGCTTACGAGATTAAATTTATGTCTATAAATATTTGACAATAATTCATGCGACTAAACAAATAGTATTTAGAGCGTTGGCAAATTTTGTTTTGACATATATTAAACTTTGACTCATGAAACTTATGAGACTATAAATTTTTGGAAAATTAGTTTCTATATGTTTATTTGATAATTTTTTCTAGATTTATGCTAAAATTAAAATTTTACATCAGAAATTTATTTTTGCTTTCAAACAAAGTGAAATTATTAATTTTACTTGTTAATTTAAAAAGTTATTCTTATTTTCTTAATTTAGAAATAAGATAATTATAATTTCGCCACAACATTTTGTGTATTGCTCAATTTTTTAACATAATGCAGAGCTCGGATCGACTTTATATATATAAGACCTAAAAAAATCACCTTAGTCGCATAAATTCACAACAAAAATCGCAAAAAGTCTCATGAAATTTTAAAAAAAGACAAAAAAGAGACGTGAAATTGTAAAATTTGATAAAATTATTATTTTATATTATAAGAATATTGTACTTGTTCAAAATTATTTTCATCATTTCAATTCAATTATTCACTGTAAAAAATTAGTATAAAAAAATTCAATCAAACTTTCTCAAAAAAATTAATTTCAAAATTCAATTATTTCTAAAAATTCACGCTATATTGCTTTTAATATTCAATTATTATCTAAAATTTTAACTGAAAATTTATTTTTAAATCAATTTTTATTAGAAAATTCGACTGGAATTTAATTATTTAAATATAAAAATAAATAATTTATTAATTGAATGATTCTTAAAATTCAATTCTCATAAAGAATTTTATCAACAAATTTTTAAATAATTGAATTCTTTCGACGAATTTTAATAAAATTTATAAGGATAATTAAATTTTTCAAGAAATTTCATTGAAATTGTAATAAATATTATTGAAAATCTGCAATGAGTTTATTTATTTTATTTCAGAATAATAATTGAATATCTGTTTAGCTTATTATTAAATTTTTTTGAAAATAATTTAATTCCTAAAAAGCAATTTATTATTTGTGAAAATAATTGAATTCTTGCCAACGATTTTATTAGAATTTTTTCAAATAATTTAATTTCCAAGAAAAAATGTATTATTTTTAAAAATAATTGAATTCTCGTGTTGAATAGTGTTATTTATGAAAAGAATTGAATTTTGAAAATAATTTTATTAAAATCCGTCAAAATAATTGAATTTCCAGGAATAATTTTGTTATTTATCGACATAATTGAATTTTTGGAAAGAATTTTATTAATATTTAAAAGAATAATAATTGAATTATTTCCAAAAAATTTAATTAAAATTATATTTAAAATAATTGATTTCTTTCGAACAGTTTTATTGAAATATTTGAAAATAATTTAATTCCTGCGATGAATATTGTTATACTTTTGAAAATAATTTAATTTTACTAACAATTTTATTAAAATACCTTAAAATAATTGAATTATCGAGAATAATTTTGTTATTTATCGACATAATTGAATTTTTTCGAAGAATCATTTATGTAAAATTCTAATAAAATCTAAAAGAATAATTGAATTATTTTAAAAAAAATTGAATTAAAATTGTATTTAAAATAATTGATTTCTTTCGAACAATTTTATTAAAATATTTGAAAATAATTGAATTTCTGTGAAAAATTTCTTATCTTTTTGTAAATAATTGAATACTTGGAAACGATTTTATTTCAATTATTTTAAATAATTGAATTTACAAGAAGAAAATTACTTTAAAAAATAATTGAAATTTTGCAAACAATTTTATCGACATAATTCAATTCTTTCGAAGAATTATTTATGTAAATAATTGAATTCTTCGAAAAAAATTTAATTAAAATTGTATTTACAATGATACATTTTTTTCCAACAATTGTATTAAAATATATATAATTAATTGAATTCCTGTTAAAAATTCTAATATTTTTATAAATAATTGAATTCTTCCAAAGAATTGAAAAAACATTTTTCTACGTAATTGATTCTTTTACGGAATCGAAATTAAATTTTTAAGAATAAATACATTTTTTAGCAATACTTGTAAAATTGTTTTCAAAATAATTGAAATCCTGCAATGAATTTTATTATTTATGAAAATAATTGAATAGTTGCAAAGAATTTTATTAAAATTTTCAAAAATAATTGAATTCCTAAAAAGGATTTTAATTATTTATGATAATAATTGAATTATTGCGAAGAAATTTATAGAAAATTTGTAAATATAATTGATATTCCTGTGAAATTTTTATTATTTTATGAAAATAATTATAAATGTTTGTCAAGAATTTTATTAAAATTTTTAAAAATAATTGAATTTTGGAGAAGAATTTTATTATTTCTAAAAATAATTGAAATTCAGACGAGACTTTTAAAAAAATTTTGAAAATAATTGATTTTTTGCGAAGAATTTTATTACTTTTGAAAATTATTGAATTTCTGCAATTATTTGTAATTTCTCTAAAATTCTCCAAATTATATCGTATAATTTACAAACTTTTCGTCCTTTTCTCAATCAAAATATCAAATTACGAACTTTACGGACCTTTTTTTAAAAGAACGGACCAAATGCTGCCAGAATATTGTCATAATTTTGCCACTATATTGCCCTAATACTCTCACAATTTTGCGCGCCACTATATTGCCCTAATACATCCACAATATTGCCCTTAATGACCATAATTTCACCACAATATTGCCCTATACTTTTTCCCAAATATTTCCTCCATTATGGCCTTAAATTGCCAAAATTGACTATATATTGTCTGGCCACTATTTTGCCCTATTACTGCCACATTATTGTGTTAATTTCAGGGAATGACACGGACACAAAAAAACACGAAAATTCGTGTCGAGTCCTGACACGACACAAAGTTCGATTGGTAATTCGTGTCGTGTCAAGGCACGACACAAAGTTCGCCTGGTAATTCGTGTCCTGCCAAGGCACGACACATATGAAATTTGTATTTCGTGTCGTGTCAAAATACGTTTTAAGAACACGCATGAAACACGGTTTAGAATCTTGCAGGCGTTATTTGTGTCGTGACTTGACACGACACGAATTACCAAGTGCACTTTGTGTCGTGTCAGGACACGACACGAATTACCAAGTGAACTTTGTGTCGTGTCAGAACACAACACGAATTACCAAGTGAACTTTGTGTCGTGTCAGAACACAACACGAATTACCAATTGAACTTTGTGTCGTGTCAGAACACAACACGAATTACCAAGTGAACTTTGTGTCGTGTCAGAACACAACACGAATTACCAATTGAACTTTGTGTCGTGTCAGAACACAACACGAATTACCAAGTGAACTTTGTGTCGTGTCAGAACACAACACGAATTACCAAGTGAACTTTGTGTCGTGTCAGAACACAACACGAATTACCAAGTGAACTTTGTGTCGTGTCAGTACACAACACGAATTACCAAGTGAACTTTGTGTCGTGTCAGAACACAATACGAATTACCAAGTGAACTTTGTGTCGTGTCAGAACACAACACGAATTACCAAGTGAACTTTGTGTCGTGTCAGAACACAACACGAATTACCAATTGAACTTTGTGTCGTGTCAGAACACAACACGAATTACCAAGTGAACTTTGTGTCGTGTCAGAACACAATACGAATTACCAAGTGAACTTTGTGTCGTGTCAGAACACAACACGAATTACCAAGTGAACTTTGTGTCGTGTCAGAACACAACACGAATTACCAATTGAACTTTGTGTCGTGTCAGAACACAACACGAATTACCAAGTGAACTTTGTGTCGTGTCAGAACACAACACGAATTACCAATTGAACTTTGTGTCGTGTCAGAACACAACACGAATTACCAAGTGAACTTTGTGTCGTGTCAGAACACAATACGAATTACCAAGTGAACTTTGTGTCGTGTCAGAACACAACACGAATTACCAAGTGAACTTTGTGTCGTGTCAGAACACAACACGAATTACCAATTGAACTTTGTGTCGTGTCAGAACACAACACGAATTACCAAGTGAACTTTGTGTCGTGTCAGATCACAACACGAATTACCAAGTAAACTTTGTGTCGTGTCAGGACACGTCACGAATTACCAAGTAAACTTTGTGTCGTGTCAGGACACGTCACAAATTACTAATTACTACACGACTTGTGTCGTGTCAAGGCACGACACGGACACGAATTTTTCGTGAAAGTCCCTAGTTAATTTCGTTCGAATTCTGCTATTGAGTTGCCCTAATTTTGCCACAAAGTATCTCTGGTCATCTGTAACATAACAGCATTGATAAAATTTTCTGTAAATTATCAACTTCCTCTCTCTCTCTCTCTGTGTCCATCGTTAACCCAGGTGTTTAATTCTATTTACAATGAGAGCAATGCAGCAGCAGCCGTATAAAAGGAGAATATAATGAGGATCCGAACGTTGCTCTAGCACCTATCTGAGGAAGTGTGACAGCTTGAGATACGGTGTGGTCACGCGCGCCTCGCCGCCATCTGGATTTCAATTAGACTAATGCACCGCGAATACTATGAACGGGTCCCGTTTGCGGCTACAGAATGTCCGCCCATGTATCTTATGTCTCCTCATGTACATGTGTTGCACCAATACATCCATAGTTGGTTTACACTAGGTACTGTTTCCGCAGGAAACAGTGTACAACTTCTCTCCTTCTCTCTCTCCATTACACATCTATATATATATATATATATATGTTTGTGTGTAGTCTAGAGTCTTGTGACCATTTCGGCACACGGAGACGATGGATTTTAATTACTTGATTGCCAACACTATACCCTATTCGCCACAGCCGTGTGCATGCTTTGAATTTCAAATGTTAGCTATACACTCTAGATGCGAATTTCTCTTAAACAAAAAAAAAATGGAGACAAAAAATTCTTTTAAATTAGCTAGATTAAATTTTTTTTGTTAGTAGCGGTTAGCGAAATGTGTGCAATGTGTAGTATTTCTATTTTATGGAATAGTAAAAGCTATGCGAGAAATATTGTGCTGATCCTATAAAGGCAATATAGTGGCAAAATAAGGACAAAGTAATAAAAGAATCAGGGGAATTTAGAGCAAAAATTATGGCATTATAGTGGCGATATTGGAGCAAAATATAGTGGCAAAATAAGGACAATATTATATAAGAATAATTAGGGCAATTTAGTGTCAAAATTATGGAATTATAGAGACAATATTGGGGGCAATATAGTAGAAAAACTAAGGCAATATAGTGACAGAATTAGGGCAATATAGTGGCAAGATTATGGCAAAATTGTATAGTTACATAAATGGCACAATTAGAAAGAAATAGCATCAGAATCATGGTAACGAAGTTTCTCGAAACTAAATGGAAATTAAATTGAAGGACAATAAAATAATTTCTGAAAACTCTGTTATTAAATTTATATTAAAAAGTGAAAGTCATGAGTCAGCACTGACTGTACATATTATCTATATATGTAATTGACCATCAGGACATGATTGAAATAATTCAAACTTACAATCACTTGAAGGTGATTATAAACTTCATAAGAGATTTAAAGCATTCTCCAACCTTGCATTCACTTCCATTTGTCATAATCTTAACGATATCCACAACAATAAGTCGACACTAGCCGACAAAATGTCAAAGCTCCACACAACATTCCTCAAAAAAAAAAAAAAAAACGTTTTAAAAATCTCATTTATTACTCATAACCGAATTTGATTTTTTCTCTATTGCAAGAATAATAATTCTGCTTAAAACACAAGAAAAAAGAAAAATCCACCCCTTCCTCACTTTTTACTTACTGAACCATTTTGTAATTCCCATAAACAAAAAAATCCTCTCTAAAGTTTTCTGCTCAAAAAATAATCAATAAAAACAATAGAGCAACAAAAAAGAAAAGATTAAAGGAAAAGGTGAGTCACTTCTTCTTTTTTTTTATTTTCTTTTAGAGGGGGGGAATGGGGCAAAATTTTACAAAGCTAACAAATGCACTGAATTGTGGTGGGGGTGGGGGGTATAGAAAGCAGTCGAGTGTGTGCAACGAAGCTACATATAGGTTCACTCTGTTCTTTGTTTTGATTTTTTCTCGGCCTTGATCCCAACCATCGTTGGTGCAAGGACCGGCTGAAAAAAAAGGTAAGGAAAGAGGAGTAAAAAAAAAAAAATTTATATGAGAGAAGAGAAAAGGACGAGGAGATACCTCCTTCTTTCTTTCTTTCTTTCTTTCTGTCTTGCTCGTTCTTCCCGCATGTTTGGTTGTGTATCGCTTCCAATCGTTCGTTCCGATTGAAAAGTCTGCCTCGCAGTCTCCGAGACTCGAAGAGTACGGCGCCAAAGTTAATGTGGATGAAGTCAAACGCATATGTGTATATATGTGTACAGTCACTCAACAAAATTCACCAGTTGCTTCAACGGGTTTTTAAATTTTATTTTGTATTATATTGATTTTATATAAAAATAATCGTGTATTATTATTTTTTTTTTTTTTTTGAATGGAAAATAATAAACGTTGAATGCGGCACAATATTTACAGGAGTAGGGTAACAGTAAGTTCCAGTCGTTGGCACTGTCTTAAAAAGTTGGCACCCCCTTTTTTTTCTTTAAATAACAAAAAATACTAAAGTATATACTTGATTTTTGTAAAAAAAAAAACAGCTCCAAATTTTAATAATCATATGCAAAACATACTAGTTTTTATTTGAATTTTCCCAGAATTTTTCACGAAACAATTGTCAACTCATTAATAAGTTCCTTCACTAGTTTTTAGTTATTTCTTGTTATTAGAAGGATGCCAATCACTGGAACGCTGTGCTAACGTCAGGGGCAGTTACCCTAAATGAAAATAAAATATAAAAGAAATATTCCATTATTATTGCAATAAAAAAATTGGAAAAAGTTATTACAATCAATTTGAAGCGATGTTGGGTTAGAATAAGGGAAATATAGTGGCAAAATATAGCTACCGAAAAATTAAACTTGACGACCAAAAAAACTCGTTTTAAAAACTTCAAAAAACTGACAAAAATTCCATTCTATATTTTATTTTCATGTCTTTTTCCTAATTTTCATCAAAAATATTTCCTTATTTCTTATCCTGCCAGTAAATTGAATTCCGACAACAAATTTTATTATTCAAGAAAAAATTTAAATATTTATAAAAATAATTTAATTCTTGCAGAAGAATTTTAAAAAAATTAATCTCTTTCGAACTAATTTTATGCAAATTCTAATTTAAATAATTCGATTCCTGAGAAATTTTTATTATTCATAAAAAGAATTAAATTCTTATGAAGATTTTTACAAAAAAATTTTTAAATTATTGAATTCTGTTTAGAAATTTTTTGAAAATAGTTGATGTTGAAAATCATTTAATTGCGAAAAGTTTTTAAAAATAATTCAATTTTACAAAGAATTCTATTAAAATTTTTGAGAATAATTAAATGTCTGTGTGGCATGTTATTTAATTTTTTTTAAAATAATTGAATTCCTCAAAAGTATTTTATTAATTATGAAAATAGTTAAATTTTCAAGAAGAAATTTATTACTTTTGAAAATAATTGAATTCTTGTGATGAATATTGCTATTTACAAAAATAATTGAATTTAGCAAACAATTTTAATAAAATGCCTTAAAATAATTGAATTTTCGGGAATAATTTTATTGTTTTTCGAGATAATTAAATTGTTTCGAAGAATTATTTATGTAAATAATTGAATTCTTGGGAAGAATTTTATTAAAATCTAAAACAATAATTGATTATTTCAAAAAAATTTCATTAACATTGTATTTAAAATAATTGATTTATTTCGAACAATTTTATTAAAAAATTTAAAAATAATTGATTTCCTGTGAAAAATTTTAATATTTTTGTAAATAATTAATTTTTCAAGGAATAAAATTTAAATCTTTAAGAATAATTACATTTTTTTAAATAATTACTGTAAAATGGTAATAAAAATAATTGAAATCCTGTGATGAATTTTATTATTTAAAAAAATAATTGAATTTCTGCGAAGAATTTGATTCATTTTTAAAATAATTAAATTCCTGAGAAGAATTTTATTATTTATAAAAATAATTTAATTCTTGAGAAAAATTTTATAAAAATTTTTTAAAAAAAATTGATTTCTTTCGACTAATTTTATGCAAATTCTAATTTAAATAATGAATTCCTGGAAATTTTTTAATATTCATAAAAAGAACTGCATTGTTACTATGATTAAAACAAAAAATTTTTTAAATTAAATTTTTTAATTAAATTCTGTTTGGAAATTTTATGAAAATAGTAAATATTGAAAATCATTGAATTGCGAAAAGTTTTTAAAGTATTCTATTAAAACTTTTCAGAATAATTGAATATCTGTTTAGTTTATTATTAATTTTTTTTTAAATAATTTAAATTCCTAAAAAGAATTTTAATATTTATGAAAATAATTGAATTCTTGACAACGATTTTATTAGAATTTTTTTAAATCATTGAATTGCTAGGAAAAAATGTATTATTTTTAAAAATAATTGAATTCTTGTGATAAAATAATTGAATTTTCGGGAATAATTTTGTTAATTATCTTTAATAATTGAATTCTTTCAAAGAATTATTTATGTAAATAATTGAATTCTTGAGAAGAATTTTATTAATATTTAAAAGAATAATTGAATTATTTCAAAAAATTTAATTCAAAACTTAAAATAATTGATTTCTTTCGAAAAGTTTTATTGAAATTTTTGAAAGTAATTAAATTCCTGCGATGAATATTGTTATACTTTTAAAAATAATTTAATTTTACTAACAATTTTATTAAAATACCTTAAAATAATTTAATTTTCGAAAATAATTTTGTTATTTATCGACATAATGGAATTCTTTCGAAGAATTATTGATTTAATAATTGAATTCCTGAGAAAATTTCTAATATTTTTTTCAAAATAATTGAATTCTTCCAAAGAATTTAAAAAAAAAATTTTATACCTAATAATTTATTTTTTCAAGGAATTGAAATTAAATTTGTAAGAATAAATACATTTTTGAGCAATTCTTGTAAAATTGTATTAAAAAGAATTGAAATCCTGTAATGAATTTTAATATTTATAAAAATAATTGAATAGTTGCAAAGAATTTTATTAAAATTTTCAAAAATAATTGAATTCCTGAGAAGAATTTTATTATTTATGAAAATAATGGAATTATTTGCGAAAAATGTTATTAAAATGTTTAAAAAGAATTTTGTTAAATAATTGATTTTTTCGAAATTTTTTTTGGAAATTCTATTCGAAATTAATTGGATTCTTGTGGAAATTTTATTATTAATAAAAATAATTGAATTTTGAATGAATTTTATCAAATTTTTTTAAAAAAAATAATTGAATTCTTTTGCCAAATTTCATGAAAATACTAGATACTGAAAATAATTGAATTTCGAATATTTTTTGAAAATAATTTTAAATAATTTGATTATAATTTTTGAGAATATTTTTTTGATTTCTAGTATTAGCGAATAATAGCAGCATAAGGACAAAATAGTGGCAAAATTGAGCTAATATTATGGCAAAATTGAAATAAAGTTATATGTCTCTGATTAGTACTAATAAATTTCTTCTCAGTTTAGAGTTTTTCTTTTTTTTTCTTTTTAAAAAATAAAGCCAAAAATTAACATAATATATTAAAAGTAGTTTTTTTATATTTGAAACATTTACATCTGGAATTGTTTCTTAAAAAAGCATTTCTTTGTTTCAGAATTGCAAGCGCAATCTCTGGTATCCGTCTCTTATAAAGACCATTTATTTATTTACCTCCGTCTACTTTTTGTTTCTTTTACTTTCTTTCTGCATCCACAACCTTCATTCGAGTCCTAAACTTTTTTTTTATCTTATTTCTTTTTTTTTTTTTTTTTTTTTTTTTTTGACCAGTTCGCCTTATTGTTGCCATTCTCTCCGGAAAGCCTTCTATATTACACTCTCTCAAAGGTATAGGAACTCGAAATATAGTCAGGGACCCTGAACCCACATCTGGTGTATCTAAAATTCGAGAAGCTACTAGTCTTGTGTGACTCATACTATTTTCCGCGTCTCAAACATTCGTCGCTGCCAATGACCTACTCTCTTGTCTCTATACAACAACGTGTGTTCAACTATTCCAAATATTTCCAAACTGCTATCTTTTTATCTTCAAAAACGTACTTTTCACTTCTCTTCTTAATTCTTTTGTATTCCTTTGTATTTTTTTGTTTATTTTTTGTAATTTTTTTGTAATTATAATTTTTTTGCAAATACTCTTTTATTTTTTTTTCTCAATCTTTACTTTTTGGAAAAAAAATAGTAAAAAATTGAAATTAATTAATTTCGAACAATTCTCAATTGATAAAGGTACTTTGTTTTGAAAAAAGAAGAGAAAAAATATAGCGTAGTAAATGTTTTTGTTGCTTAGAAAAAAAAATTAACATCGTCAGTAAAATAAATTAAAGTCTTAACAATGACTAGACGAGTAAAGCCGAATATCAAAAGCTTTAACAACCTTATTAAACTCGCGTCGACGTTAAAATGACGTGCCACTTTCAGATAGTTCATTGTGCGCAAAATTTCAAACTTCAAGCACTAGAAAATAAGCTATCGAAACGCCTTCTCACTATTTTAATTAAATCATTAATTTTCTCATGAATATTCATTTTTAATAATGGGGAATGAAACTACAATCTTTTTCGCACCTAGAATACAAATTAGCTAACAAATATTACACCAATTCGAAAAATCATCAAAAATTATTTTCATTATTTCAATTATTCATTTCTAGAATTTTCAACTAAAATTCTTCTTCGAGTGAATTTTTTTAAAAATAATTTTTGAAAAAGTTCTTTGATAATTTTTAAATCATTTTTTTTTACAATTTAGTTTTACGAAATTTCTTTAATTTTGACATCCTTCAATTAAATAATTATATTAGAAATTAAAAACTTGAAATAATTTTTAAAAAATTCCATTAAACTTTTTGAAAAAAAATTAATTCTGCAAAATTCATTTCATTCAAATGAAATGAAATGATGAAAAGTTCAAATTTTCAAAGATTTTAGTTTGAAACCTTTTGAAAATTCAATTATTTCTAAAAATCTACCCTCTAATGCTTTCAATATTCAATTATAATCTAAAATTTTAACTTAAATTCATTTTTAAATCAATATTTAAATTAGAAAATTCAACTAGAATTCAATTATTTAAATACAAATTAAATAATTGAATATTTCTTAAAATTGATTTTTCATAAAGAATTTAATCAACAAATTTTTAAATAATTCAATTCTCTTGACAAATTTTAATAAAATTTTTAAGAATAATTTCATTTTTCAAAAAATTTAATGAAAATTGTATTAAAAATGATTGAAATTCCGCCAAGAATTTTATTAAAATTTTTGAAAATAATTGAATTTCGGAGAAAAATTTTATTATGTATAAAGATAATTGAAATTTTGCAGAAAATTTTTGTAAATTTTTGAATATAATTGATTTTCTACGAAGAATTATATTACTTTTGAGAATAATTGAATTCTTAAGACGAATTTTATTAAAATTTCTTTTTAAATAATTGAATTCTTTTGTGAAATTTTATTGAAATAGAAAACATTGAAAATAATTGAATTTAGGCAAAAATTATTTAAATTATTTTGAAAGAAATTGAATTGTTACAAAGAATTTTATTGAAATTTTTGAAAATAATTAAATTCTTTGAAAAAATTTAATTAGAAATTTATTGAAAATATAGGCAAAGATTTTTAAAATGAGCTATTTCTTTATGTTTTATATTATATAATAATTAAAGATGACCGAGTGATAAGATAATTATTTTCTACTATGAAAAATACTTTTACTGGAACTTCTTCAAAATTATTTTCATCATTTCAATTCAATTAATATTTTCTAGAATTTTTAACTAAAATTTTTCTTTAAATCAATTATTTACAATAATTTTTTTTTAAAAATTCTGAGAATTTTCAAATGTATTTGTTTACAATTCAGTTTTACAAAATTTCATCGATTATTCGGAAATTCTTCAATTAAATATATATTTGAAATAAAAAACTTCGAATAATTTCAATTAAACTTTTTGAAGAAATTAATTCTACAGAATTGTTAGTTAAAAATATGAAAAATTCAGATTTTCAAAGATTTCAATTTGAAACTTTTTCGAAATTCAATTATTTCTAAAAGTTTACGATATAATGCTTTTAATATTCAATTATTATCTAAAATTTTAACTAAAATTCATTTTTTAATTAATTTTTATTAAAAAATTCGATTAGAATTCAATTATTTAAATAAAAAAATAAATAATTTATTGAATAATTGAATGTTTCTTAAAATTGAATTCTCATAAAGAATTTTATTCCTAAATTTTTAAATAATTAAATTCTTTCGACGAATTTTAATAAAATTTTTTAAAATAATTGAATTTTTCGATTAATTGATTTAAAATTCTACTAAAAATAATTGAAATTCTGCGATGAGTTTAATTATTTATAAAAATAATCGAAATATTGCGATGAAATTTATAAAAAATTTGTAAATAATAGAATTCTTGTGAAATTATTTTATTATTTATGAAAATAATTAAATTTTTTACGTCGAATATTAATAAAATTCTTTTTATATAATTGAATTATTTTGGAAATTTTTATTAAAATAGTAGATATTGAATGTCATTGAATTTATAAAAATGAAAATTTTTGCAAATAATTGAAATTCTGCCAAGAATTTTATTAAAATTTTTGAAAATATTTGAATTTCGAAGAAGAATTTTATTATTTATAAAGAGAATTGAAATTTCGACGAGAATTTCTTTAAATTTTTCAAATATAATTGAATTTCTTGGAAGAATTTTATTATTTTTGAAAATAATTGAATTTTTGCAATTATTTGAAACTTCTCCAAAATTCAAATTTTTTTTACTGTTTTTAACTAAAATTCCTCGATAAATTCATTATTTTTAATAATTAATTAAATATATATATATATATTAAAAAATGTAACTAATTTCATAATTATTTAAATTTTAAAATTTTTTACAAAAATTTAAGTTCTTTAGAATTTCTAATAAAATTCATTCAAAATTGAAATTTTACAAATATTAAAAATTAAAATCTTTTCAAGCTCATCTATTTATGAAAATTGTAAACGAAACTATTTTAAAATTCAATTAATTTTGAAATGTACATATAAATAAAATTTTTTATTAAGTAATTGCTAAGTTATAATTTTATGATAATTCTTCAAGAATTAAGTTTTTAAAAAGAAATTATTGGCAGAAATGGTAAAAATTGACAAATCGTCAAAAAATGTGGAAAAGGTGATAAAATTGAAATAAGGTCACAAAAGGGAAAAGGGGGACAAACTAATTTTAATTATTTTTACTATCCACCTTTTTTTTTAAATATTTTACTATCTAAATCGAAAGAATTATTAAAAAAAAATTATTCTGAGAGAAAAATTTAAAATTCACAACTCAATGTAAATATTATTCAACATAAAAATGAATTATTTCAAAACAAAAATGACTAAATCAGTAATATACCTCGAGAACTGTATATATACTACGCACGAGTAAAATTGCGGAATATTGCACTCAAGTCTCGAGAGCAGAGCAATTTCCGCCAAATGGTTTCCTGCTGGCGATTCATGTGTTAATAAATAGAACCTCAACTCTGTAAGTCAAAAAAAAAGAAAAAAAGAAACAAAACAAGAACAAGCTATAAAAAAAATGCACAAAAAAAAAGTAAAAAGAAAAAACACCAAAACCGTTAGGTTTGCGTCAGAAGATTATCGCTAATACGTATGCAACAGTAATGGCTTAACGAGAAAGAGCATAAAAAAGGCCTTGCGTGAACTGCGAGAAAAAAAAAACCACTGGCAAACAATCACAAATATTCGTTACACGCGTGCTTAAGTTTTGAAGAAAGCAGGAACAAAAATTTACACGCAAACTTCGCGGGATTTGTGATATTCACATTAACCTGGAGAGTTAGGAAGAAATTACGACCCATTTCAAAATTTATCACCCATGGTAACAAGGCAGCCATTATACTAGAATTTATAGATGTATAAACAAAAATAAGACCCTGTTATATATTTAAAAATATTTTTTCAGTCTCAAAAGTTGTTGAGTGTTAAATTCAAAATAATAAAAAAAAAATAATAAAAAAAATATTAATTTTTGAATAATTGATATAAATTTATATCAAGAAGAGAAAGTTTTGTGAAATTTTGATATAAGCAGCTGCCACTGATTTTATTTGAAATTCACCTGTCACAGTGAGAGCTTGAACCAACGTTAAATAAAAAGTATCACGACCTCTCTAAATTTTAATGAGTAAAATTTTTTTTATTTAAATCAAATTTTTTATGGAGGTTTTTAGTAATAATAATAAAAAACTAATTTTATCTTATTAATTATTAACTATAATAATTTGAATCTTCTTTCATTTCTATTATTCATTCATATTTCTCTCCCTCACACTCTGAAGTTGTCTTTTGTTCACACTTTTGTTTTTTGCTATCTTTAGATAAATTGTATATTATATTATTATGTTATAATTATTTTTATTTTACAATTAATTCAAAATTTTAATGACAAATAGAAATCATCAGAATTTTTTGCACTTCTTTTCATTAAAAAACTAAAATTTTGTTAAATATTGTTTTATCAAATTAAAATTTGATTTTTGTTATTTACTTCTAAGCAAAATTAGAAAAATATTAAACAACTGTGATTAGGAAATAGAAAATTTATTTATTTTACATTATTTTTTTTATAAATCACAATTTTTTTAATAAAATTATTCTTTTGTTTTAGAAAACGAAGAAAAATATTTGCACAATTCCTATTTTTAATTTTATTTTTGAAACAGGATTTTCCACAGAAATTAAGACATTCAAAAATTTTAAATTCAAACCTTTTTTAAATTAAACAATTTATAAAAGTAATTGTTATAAAACATGAAGACATCGATTGCTCCGAGTCGAAGACTCGGAGTGATCGATTTCTTCATGTTTTCTAATCAATTAAAGTTAATCGAGAGATAAAATCATTATTTTATATTATAAGAATATTGTTATACTGTAACTTCATCAAAATTATTATTTTCATCACTTTAATTCAATTATTATTTTCTAGCATTTTAAATTATTTTTTATGAAAATAATAATTGAATTCCTTAAGGGCATTTGAACCATGATGACGTCACGGATTTAAAACTAATGCTTTGCACAAACTGTGACGTCATCAAGGTTCAAATCCCCTTAAAAAAAAAATTTATTATTTATGAAATTTATTAAATTAATTGCATACAATTTTATTAAATTTTTTTTAACAGTTGAATTCTGTTTGGAAATTTTCTGAAAATAGTTGATGTTGAAAATCATTTAATTGCAAGAAGTGTTTAAAAATAATTAAATTTTACAAAGAATTCTATTAAAATTTTTTGACAATAATTGAATTCTTGCGAACAATTTTATTAGAATTTTTTAAAAATAATTAAATTTCTAAGATAATTTTGTTATTTATCGACATAATTGAATTCTTTCAAAGAATTATTTATGTAAATAATTGAATTCTTTTGAAGAAATTTAATTAAATCTAAAAGAATAATTTAAATATTTCAAAAAAATTTAATTAAAATTGTATTTAAAATATAATTGATTTCCTTCGAATAATTTTATTAAAATATTCAAAAATAATTGAATTCTTGTGATGAATATTGTTATTTATGAAAATAATTGAATTTTTCAAAGAATTTTATTGAAATGCCTCAAAAAAATTGAATTTTCGGGAATAATTTTGTTATTTATCGAGATAATTGAATTCTTGGGAAGAACTTTATTAAAATCTAAAAGAATAATTCAATTATTTCAAAAAAATCGTATTTAAAATAATTGATTTCTTTCGAACAAATTTATTAAAATATTTGAAAATAATTGAATTCCTATGAAAAATTCTAATATTTTTGTAAATAATTGAATTCTTACTAACGATTTTATTAGAATTTTTTTAATAATTGAATTTTCAAGAAGAAATTTACTACTTTTTAAAATAATTGAATTCTTCTGATAAATAATATTATTTATGAAAATAATTGAATTTTGCAAAGAATTTTATTAAAATGCCTCAAAATAATTGAATTTTCGGGAATAATTTTATTATTTACCGACATAATTCAATTTATCCAAAGAATTATTTATTGTAAATAATTAAATTTTATTAAGAATTTTATTAAAATCTAAAAGAATAATTCAATTATTTTTAAAAAATGTAATTAAAATTGTATTTAAAATAATTGATTTTTGTCGAACAAATTTAATAAAATATTTGTAAATAATTGAATTTCTATGAAAAATTCTAATATTTTTGTAAATAATTGAATGCTTACTAACGATTTTATTAGAATTTTTTTAAATAATTGAATTTCCAAGAAGAAATTTACTACTTTTAAAAATAATTGAATTCTTGTGATAAATTTCTGAAAATTATTGAATTTTCGTGAATAATTTTATTATTTATCGACATAATTCAATTCTTTTGAACAATTTTATTAAAATATTTGAAAATAATTGAATTTCAGAGAAAAATTTTATTATTTATAAAGATAATTGAAATTTTGAGAAGAATTTTTGTAAATTTTTTAACATAATTGAATTTCCGAGAAGAATTATATTACTTTTGTAAATAATTGAATTCTTGAGACGAATTTAATTAAAATTTCTTTTCAAATAATTTAATTTTTTTGTGAAATTTTATTGAAATAGTAGACAATGAAAATAATTGAATTGAGACAAAATTGATTAAAATTATATTGAAAGAAATTGAATTGTTAGAAAGAATTTCGTTAAAATTTTTGAATATAATTTAATTCTTTGAAAAAATTTAATTAAAAATGTATTGAAAATATAGGCAAAGATTTTTAAAATAATTCAATTTCTTTGATAAATTTGAATACAATTTTTGAAGAATAATTTCATTTTTCGATAAATTTAATGAAAATTGTAATGAATGGAATGAAAGTCCAAGTAAAAATGAAATTACACAATCGATCCCTGGTCAATTTCTAAAATTTTTGCCCGCCATATTGGATACGCCATTTTGAATTTCTTAAATTCAACCTCGAATTCATATTCAGTGATGCAAAGAATTTTAAAATAGTTTCCATGGACACTTAGATGGAATTTGATTTAATACTTTTTCAAATTATATACCGTACAAGTTCCGTATTCAGTTCATAATTCAAACACAAAAAATTAATTTCACTAAATTATTTTAATTTTAGTTCTTAAAAACTCAGAGTGGCTATCAGTGTTAGAATTCATAAGAAAATATCTAATCCATTTCGCAAAACTTTTCATTTAAAATTAGTTCCATCTTATCTTACTACAAATTTACTCAATTTTCCTCCTAGAAAATTGTCCCTTTCTATTCCTTTACTTATAAATTAAAAAAACCGCAAAAAAAAGAACAAGAAAAATGGAGCAAACCGTATCTTAAAAAAAAGTAAAAATAAATAAAAGAACCCAATTATATTCGAACTTATTTCAATCTGAATGGAAATTGTATAGTTGTAATGTCATGTCCACTATGTAGAGTAAATTGGATCCCCTCCCTTTCTTGAATGCATAAAGCGTGTATACATTTAAGACCACTGAGTGCACCCATATAACTAACTACAATTGCAAGAAGTAATGTATACCTTCAGGTACCGGACAAGAACGTAATTTGCGTGTAACGCGATCAAGCTACTCTTGCAATGTGTACGCCTCGCATTATTATCTTAACTCTAAATCACAATATAATGACGATCTTTCATCTTCTTCTTCTTCTTCTTCTCTCTAAATCAGAATTACCTTTTCTTACTATTGCTTCAACGGTAGCAAATTCGTTTATTAAATAAATTACGTTACCATTTGGTTTCTAATTGCTTACATGTAATAAACTAACCGATACTAATTGTTACAAACCAGTTTCAATTACTTACTAAATCTTTAAAAATTGATAATAATTAATTATTTAAATTAATTAATTTTTTAATTAATTAATTATTTAATGAATTAATTATTTAATGAATTAATTATTTAATTAATTACTTATTAATTATTTAATTAATTGATAATAATTGATTTAATAATGTTTGACTAATAATTGATGAACAAGTTTTCAAAATGTGGCAGACATTTTTTTACAAAATTTCTCAAAATATTTTTTTTTATTTTTGAAAATTTTTTTAAATTATTCCAAATTTTTCGGGGACGAAATTTTGAATTTTGAAAATCTGCCCTCAGATTCGTAATCAGCGACCCCAAAAACCCCCCGAGTAACAAGTTTCAAACGAATTTGATTAATTTTGAAAAAAATATCCGCCATATTGGATCCACCATTTTGAATTTTTAAAATCCGACTTCAGATTCGTAATCAACGACTCTAAAAATTGTATAATTTGAATCAAGAGTTCCAAAACAAAAAACCCTACAATCTCCATAATTGTTTTTAATAAAAACAGAATTTAAAAATGCTCATAGAATTCTAATCAAAACTCATAGAATTCTAGTCAAAACTCATAGAATTCTTATAATTTAAACTTCAGCATTTTTCGTATAGAGAAAAATATTGGAATTCTTTGACGATTCTAGAAATTTAAGAACTTAATTAAACTGGAATCTTTATCGAAACTCATAGAATTAGAATAAAAACTCATAGTATTTTAAATTTTGAAAATTTTAATATACTGAATATTTTTTTTACTTTTAATATAGAGTGAACTGTCAATAGAATTTTTGGTTTAATTCTTTATAATTCTTTGTAAGAAAACTAGTCTTTCTACCAGAACTCATAGAATTTTAATCAAAGCTCATAGAATTCTTAACTTTTGTAAATTTAATCATCAGCATTTTTTTCCATTCATTTAAAGAAAAATATTAGAATTATTCGTGAATTTTTGAGAATTCTAGAAATTTAAGTATTTAATTTAACTGTAATTTTTATCGAAACTCATAGAATTTTAATAAAAAGTCATAGCATTCTGAATTTTAAAAAATTTAGGGTTTGGTATATTTTTCTTACTCTTAGTATAAAGTGAACTGTCATTAAAATTTTTGGTAAAATCCTTTATAATTCTTAGTAAGCGAACTAGACTTTTTATCGAAACTCATAGAATTTTAATAAAATTCTGAACTTTGAACAAATTTAAGTTCAGTAAAGTTAAGTTGAGTAAAATTTGACTTCATATTCTTAATCAGCCATCCCAAAAACTATATAATTCGAATCAAGAGTTCCAAATAAAACCCCACAATCTCCATAATTGTTTTTAATAAAAACAGAATTTAAATATACTCATAGAATTCTAATCAAAACTCATAGAATTTCTATAATTAAAATTTCAGCATTTTTTTTATTTTTCGTATAGAGAAAAATATTGAAATTCTTTAACAATTCTAGAAATCTAAGAAATTAATATAACTGGAATTTTTATCGAAATTCAGAGAATTTTAAACTCATAAAATAATCAAAATAAAAACTCATACTTTAGTATATTTTACATAGTTTCAGTACAAAGTGATCTGTCATTAGAATTTGTGATAAAATTCTTTATAATTCTTAGTGAGGAAACTAGATTTTTTTATCGAAACTCATAGAATTTTAATAAAAACTCATAGAATTCCTCACTTTTTGAATAATTTAAAATTCAGCATTTTTTTTACAGTTCGTACAAAGAAAGATAATTGAATTATTCGTGGAATTCTTTGAGAATTCTAAAAATTTAATAATTTTTTTTCTCGAATGTTTATCAAACCTCATAGAATTTGAATCATAACCCACAGTATTTTGAATTTAGAAAAATTTAATGTTCATCATTTTTTCTTATTTTTATTATAAAATCAATTATCATTACAGTTTTTGGTAGAATTTTTTATAATTTTTTTGAAAATGATACTAAAATTCTTATCAAAACTCATAGAATTTTAATAAAATCTCATAAAATTCTAAACTTTGAACAAATTTAAGAATTCGTTATAATTTTTTTCAAAATGATACTAAAATTTTTATAAAAACTCATACAAAATTTAATCAGAACTCATAAAATTTTAATAAAAACTCATGAAATTCTAAACTTTGAACAAATTCAAGTTAAGTAAAATCTGACTTCAGATTCGTAATCAGCGACCCCAAAAACCCCCGAGTAACAAGTTTCAAACGAATTTGATCAATTTTGATAAAAAAAATGGCCGCCATATTGGATCCGCCATTTTGAATTTTGAAAATCTGATCTGATCAATAAAATTTACTCGCAGAAGTTTCCCGGGGGACACAAATGATTTAATACGTTCTATTTTTAATTAATCTTTATTATAATATTTTGAAATTTAAAGATTTTGTTAATTTTTTTCTAATAAAAAAAATATGATTTAAAAAAGTTTGTAAATTGAAAATTCGTTCTCTTAAAGCAAGTTTGCAGTGCAATTTTTTTTTAATTAAAATTTTATAATTCTTTCAACTCAAATAATTCACTATCTCTCCTTTTTTTTAAATTCAAAGCGAGAAAATGCGTGAATTTTAAGTTTCAATAATACAATTTTTTTATGGGTGTGGGGAGAGTAAAATAAAAAATACTAAACAAAAGCTTGAAAGGAAAATCAATTGAGGAAAAAAATAGGGACCTCATATATGATAAACCCCTATATGCTCTCGGATTTTAGACGCTTTGTGCCAACCCCTCATCAAATGTCTACCATATATATTCTCATATTTTACAGTCATTCAAAAGGTCAGAATCCTGCTGATATTGATGGATAGTTTGATATCAAAAAAAAGAAGAAAAAATCTATTCCATCAATGCACGCTGCCAGAAATAATTGGATGCGGGTTGTTTGGAGATTTTATATTGTATATATATACATAACATTCATGCCACTAAAAATGACCGAAAATGTTTTTTGAATATTTTTAATTCCTTGATTCCCAATTAGTTGGCATTAGAGAACGAAATTTTTAGACTTTAATTGGTATATTTTATTCAATTTTATCTAATACTAAATAATTAATTATTTTTATCCCGTATAGATATTCGTTAAATAAATAAATATTAAATAACTATAATAATTAAGTCTAATTTTAATTTATTATAGGTAATAATTGTCTTCTTTAATTAACAAAAAAAAAATTTGTTTCAAAGTTATTTATTTCAGTTGCAGTTGAAATTTTTTGAAAATAATTCAATTTCACAGAAGAAGAATTTATTTAAAATTGTATTTAAAATAATTGAAATCCAGCGAAGAATTTTATTATTTTTTAAAATAATTGAATTCTTGGGAAGAAGTTTAATAAAACTTTTAAGAATAATTTTTCCAGGAATTTATTTCAAATTGCATTAAAAATAATTTAAATCCTGCGATGAGTTTTATTATTTATTTTAAATAATTGAATTTCTAAAAAATTTTCTTTTTAATATTTGAACCTTTGAAAAGAATTTTATAAAAGCCTTTTTAAAGAATATTTGATTTTTTTCGAAAAATTTTATGAAAATTTTGTTTTAAATAATTAAATTTCTGCGATGAATTCTATTTTATTATTATCATTAACATTGAATTGTTGAAAAAAATTGAAATTTTGTCAAAAGTTTTTAAGAAATGTTTGAAAATAATTGAATTCTGAAGAAGTATTTTATTCTTTATAAAAATAATTGAAATTTTGATGAGAATGTTTTTAAATTTTTTAACATAATGGAATTTTATAAAAAAATTTTAAATAATTCCTGAGAAATTTGTATTATTCATGAAAAAAATTGAATTCTTATGAAGATTTTTACAAAAAAATGTTTAAATAATTGAATTCTTTTTGGAAATTTTATAAAAACAGTAGATATTGAAAATCATTTAATTGCAAAAATTTTTTAAAAATAATTCAATTTTATAAAGAATTCTATTAAAATTTTTGAGAATAATTAAATGTCTGTGTGGCATATTATTTAATTTTTTTTGAAAATAATTGAATTCCTCAAAAGTATTTTATTAATTATGAAAATAGTTAAATTTTCAAGAAGAAATTTATTACTTTTGAAAATAATTGAATTCTTGTGATGAATATTGCTATTTATGAAAATAATTGAATTTAGCAAACATTTTTAATAAAATGCCTCAAAATAATTGAATTCTTTCGAAGAATAAATTATGTAAATAATTGAATTTTTGGAAAAAATTTTATTAAAATCTAAAAGAAAAATTGAATTATTTCAAAAAAAATTTAATTAAAATTGTATTTAAGGGCATTTGAACCATTATGACGTCATGGCTTAAGATCAAATGCTTTGCACAAACTATGACGTCATAATGGTTCAAATGCCCTTAAAATAATTGAATTCCTCAGAAGAATTTTATTATTTATGAAAATAATTGAGTTATTGCAAATAATTTTATTAAAATGTTTAAAAAGAATTGAATGTCTTTAAAAAATTTTGTTAATTATGAAAATAATTGAATTTTGCAAACAATTTTATTAAAATGCCTCAAAATAATTGAATTTTCGAGAATAATTTTGTTATTTATCTCCATAATTCAATTCTTTCAAAGAATTATTTATGTAAATAATTGAATTTTTAGGAAGAATTTTATTAAAATCTAAAAGAATAATTGAATTATTTCAAAAAAATTTAATTAAAATTGTATTTAAAATAATTGAATCTCTAAAAAGAATTTCATTATTTCTGAAAATAATTGAATTCTTACCAACAATTTTATTTGAATTTTTTAAAATAATTGAATTTCCAAGAAGAAAATTTATTACTTTTGAAAATAATTTAATTCTTGTGATGAATATTGTTATTTATGAAAATAATTGAATTTTTGGTGAATATTTTTTTTATTTATCGAGATAATTGAATTCTTTCAAAGAATTATTTATGTAAATAATTGAATTCTTGGGAAGAACTTTATTAAAATTTAAAAGAATAATTGAATTATGTCAAAAAAATTGTATTAATTGTATTAGAAATAATTGAAATCTTGCCATGAATCATATTATTTATGAAAATAATTGAATAGTTGCTGAGAATTATATTAAAATTTTCCAAAATAATTGAATTCCTCAGAAGAATTTTATTATTTCTGAAAATAATTGAATTCTTACCAACAATTTTATTTGAATTTTTTAAAATAATTGAATTTCAAAGAAGAAAATCTATTACTTTTAAAAATAATTGAATTCATGTAATGAATATTGTTATTTATAAAAATAATTGAATTTTGCAAAGAATTTTATTAAATTGCCTCAAAATAATTGAATATTCGGGAATAATTTTGTAATACGCTTTTTTTTAAATAATTGATTTTTTCGAGGAAATGAAATTAAATTTTTAAGAATAATTACATTTTTCTATTAATTAATTTAAAACATTGTATTAAAAATAATTGAAATCCTGCGATGAATTTTATTATTTATGAAAATAATTGAATAGTTACTAAGAATTTTATCAAAATTTTCAAAGATAATTGAATTCCTGAGGAGAATTTTATTATTAATGAAAATAATTGAATAATTGCTGAGAATTTTATTAAAATTGCCAAAAACAATTGAATTCTTGAGGAGAATTTTATTAAAATTTTCAAAAATAATTGAATTCCTGAGAAGAATTTTATTATTTATGAAAATAATTGAATTATTGCGAAAAAATTTTATTAAAATGTTTAAAAAGTATTGACCCCTTAAATTTTACTGGTCCAATGGCAAAATTTGCAGGTCAATAAGAAACGAATGGATAATGTTGATAAAAAAATTAGTCGATAAACGTAAATTGAATAAAATTTTCAAATATCAATATTAAGTGAAAATAAAGACAACTGACCTTCAGCAGTTTTCTTTGAGGTCATAAATCCCGCAGGTGGTCGTCGCCATCCTCGCCAATTGTTGCATATGGATTCAGGCTCACTGCTCCAACTACATAGTGAGTCCTCCTCAAAGCGATCGGAATCCTCGAATGAGAAACGATCAGTCTCTTCCCAATCGAGAATCGCGCCCGGGGCACCTTGTGCTCCATTACCGGCTCCAGCTCCGGCATTTGCCGCGGCGGATGCGGCCCTTCCCGTACCGCCACCACCACCACCCCCTCCGCCACTACCACCCACCACAACGGGGGACCGAGCCAGGTTGTCCGCCAGTTTTAAATCGTCGTACGGTGTGTAGCACGCACGACACGACTGGTGCTACTTCTCCACCTCCACTTTCTTTTCTTCTTTTTCTTTTTCTCTTCTCCAACTCCGAAATCAACACCGCCGCCTCCGACGCCACCTTCAATCAATCGTCTCTCTTCAAAGGACCTATCCTTTACACAGACAAAAACAAAAAAAAGGCAAAAATCAATGATTAATTTATTTGAAATTCAATACTTTTATATATTCTTTCATGTTCACAGGTCTTGGGTTCGACTTTAAGGGGCAAAAAAATGTCGCTTCAAGAGATTAAAGATTAAAAAAAAAAGTCGAAATTTCAGGGCTCGAATCAGTGAAAGTATTTCAAAATGCGGACTTTACGGACCAAAAATGAAAAATTTCAAAAATATAACCAGTCCGAATCAAATAAGAGAATATTTTACTTAAAACCATAAATTAAATTTTTATAATAATTAAAGATGTCCCAGTGATAAAATCATTATTTTATAATATAAGATTATTGTTACTGTAACATCATCAAAATTATTTTTATCATTTTAATTCGATAATTATTTTTTAGAAATTTAAATTATTTTTTATGAAAATAATAATTTAATTCCTTGAACAAATTTTATTATTTATGAAATTAATTAAATGTTTGCATACAATTTTATTAAATTTTTTTTAAACAATTGAATTCTGTTTGGAAATTTTCTGCAAAAAAAGTTGATGTTGAAAATCATTTATTTAATTGCAAAAAGTGTTTAAAAATAATTAAATTTTACAAAGAATTCTATTAAAATTTTTGACAATAATTGAATTTTTGCGAACAATTTTATTAGAATTTTTTTAAAATAATTAAATTTCTAAGATAATTTTGTTATTTATCGACATAATTGAATTCTTTCAAAGAATTATTTATGTAAATAATTGAATTCTTTGGAAGAATTTTATTCAAATCTAAAAGAATAATTTAAATATTTCAAAAAAATTTAATTAAAATTGTATATTTAAAATAATTGATTTCCTTCGAATAATTTTATTAAAATATTCAAAAATAATTGAATTCTTGTAATGAATATTGTTATTTATGAAAATAATTGAATTTTGCAAAGAATTTTATTGAAATGCCTCAAAAAAATTGAATTTTCGGGGAATAATTTTGTTATTTATCGAGATAATTGAATTCTTTCAAAGAATAATTTATTTATGTAAATAATTAAATTCTTGAGAAGAACTTTATTAAAATTTAAAAGATTAATTGAATTATGTCAAAAAAATTGTATTTAAAATAATTGATTTCTTTCGGACAAATTTATTCAAATGTTTGAAAATAATTAAATTCCTATGAAAAATTCTAATATTTTTGTAAATAATTTAATTCATACTAACGATTTTATTAGAACTTTTAAAAATAATTGAATTTCCAAGAAAAAATTCACTACTTTTAAAAATAATTGAATTCTTCTGCGATAAATAATATTATTTATAAAAATAATTAAATTTTGCAAAGAATTTTATTAAAGTGCAAAAACTTTTTCAAAAAAATTAATTTTAAAATTCAATTATTTCTCAAAATTTAAGCCATATTGCTTTTAATATTTAATTATTATCTAAAATTTCAACTGAAATTCATTTTTAAATTAATTTTTATTAAAAAACTCTACTAGAATTTAATTTTTTAAATATAAAATAAAAAAATTTAATTAATAATTGAATGTTTCTTAAAATTGAATTCTCATAAAGAATTTTATCAACAAATTTTTTATTTCAAATTTTTATTTTCATCTTTCGATGAATTTTAATCAACTTTTTAAGAAAAATTACATTTTTTGAGGAATTTGATTAAAATTTTATTACAAATAATTGAAAATACATTCATGAGTTTTATTATTTATGAAAATAATTGAATTCCTAAAAAGTATTTTATTATTTATGAAAATAATTAAATCTCTGTAAATAAATTTTATTAATTATGATGATAATTGAATTATTAAGAAGAAATTTATAAAAAATTTGTAAATAATTGAATTCATGTAAAATTTTTATTATTTTTGAAAATAATTAAATGTTTGGGTAGAATTTTATGAAAAATTTTTTTTAATAATTGAATTCTTTTGGAAAATTTTATTAAAATAGTAGATATTGAAAATCATTGAATTGAGGAAAAATTTTGAAAATAATTGAAATTTTGACAAGAAATTTATTAAAATTTTTAAAAATAATTGAATTTCGGACAAGAATTTGAATATTTATTCAGATAAATTGAAATTTTGACAATTTATTAAAATTTTTTAACATAATTGAATTTCTGCGAAGAAGTTTATTACTTTTTTAACAATTTTCAAATACATTTGTTTATAATATATTCAATTTTACGAAATTTTAATTGCTTGTAAATTCTTCAATTAAATACCTATATTGTAAAAAAATAAAAACTCAAAATAATATAAAAAAAATTCAATTAAACTTTTTCAAATAAATTAATTTAAAAATTCAATTATTTCTGAAAATTTACGTTATATTGATTTTAATATTCAATTATTATCTAAAATTTTAACTGAAAATCATTTTTAAATCAATTTTTATTAGAAAATTCGACTAGAATTCAATTTATATTAAAAAAAAATTTTTTTTAATTCTACACAAACCTTTAAATATTTTTATAAATAATAAAAATTTTACAGGGATTCGATTATTTTTGTATATAAAATTCTTTTTTGGAATTCAATTATTTTCATAAATAATAAAACTCATTGCAGAATTTCAATTCTTTTTAGTACAATTGTAATCAAATTCCTCGAAAAAAAAAATTTTTCTCAAAAATTTTATTAAAATTTGACAAAAGAATTGAATTATTTAAAAATTTCTTGATAAAATCGTTTATGGGAATTGAATTTTAAGAAACATTCAATTATTCAATAATAATAATAATTGAATTTTTGAAAATAATTGAAATTTTGCTAAGAATTTTATTAAAATTTTTGAAAATAATTGAATTTTGAAGAATTTAATTATTTCCAAAGATAAAAATGAAAATTTGACGAGAATTTAAAAAAAAATTTATGAAAAAATTTTTTAATTTAGGAAAACTTTAAAGTCAAAAAACTTCTTGAAAACCACGCTAAATGTCAAAATAAAGCATTAATGAATTGTTCATTTATTAATGTAGAATAGGAAAAAAATACTTTGGTTCTTCGGAAAAGCCCAGAATTTATACTTTTTTCCAAAAAAAATAGTCAAAACTGTAAAATAATGCTATTTGAGTTTTCAAAGCCAAAAAACTTAATTAATTGTTTATTTACTGATGTAGAATAGGAAAAAAATACTTTGGTTCATCCAAAGAGCTCAGAATTTAGATATTTTTCCAAAAAAATGCGCCAAATTTTAAAATTGTCTAATTTAGGAAAACTTTAAAGTTAAAAAACTTCTTGAACACCTCGTAAAATTTCAAAATAGTGCATTATGAATTTTTTTGTTTCTCGATGCAAAATAGGAAAAATATTGTTCGGTTCATCGGAAAAGTCCACAATTTATATCTTTTTCCAAAAAAATATCCAATATTTTACTTTGAATACAAATTTGAAGTCAGAATTGTCAGATTTCCTCGAAATTTTAAGACAAACTTATTGAAATACACTAAAGTAGACTAATAGGAAAAAAAATGTGCTCTTTTGCCTTTAATTCGTGCTTTTTAGCAGATCTTTTAGTTTATCTAAAAATTTTGCGCTAAACAGTTCTTAAAACCACTTTTTATTTTGCTATAAAAAAAATAAATATACTTTTTTACAGATTTACTGAGTTTAGTGAACATGTACCTAATTTTTATAATTTTTTATATCAAACAAAAAAAAGAAAGAGAGAGAGAGAGAATGCTTAAGAGTCATCGTCTACTATAGTAGAATTCTTTCATCTTGAAAAAAAATATCACATCCGGAAGTTTCCATTCGCCACTAAATAAAATCAAAGAACATCATACCTGCATAATAATGACTCAATATCTGATGTGTGCTTTATAACTACCAATGAGTCAGTGTAACTTTGCAACGAAAATATATATATCTGCCATGAGAGTTTATTGACTCATCCTAGTTGAAATAATGCTCAAGTCAAGTAAATATGATTCATTCTTCTTCTTTTCGATTTTTCAAATGAAAATTTATTTTAAACTTTATTAATTCATTTATAATTCATTTATAATTCATTTATAATTCAATTTAATTAGTTTAATATTCAAATTATTCAAATTCATTTAATTTTAAAGTCATTTTAATTAATTTAATCTTAAAATCATAAATTTTGAATTTGACATCATTTTAATTAATTTAATCCTAAAATTCCTTTTTTTTTCTTTTCGATTTTTCGAATAAAAATTTCAAATTTTATTCATTCATTTATAATTCAATTTAATTAGTTTAATTTTTAAATTATTCAACTTCATCTAATTTTGAAGTAATTTTAATTAGTTTAATCTTAAAATCATAAATTTTGAATTTAACATAATTTTAATTAAAATTTATTCCTAAAATCATTCAATTAAAAAATTTAAATATAGATTTTCATTTGAAAATAAAAAAAGAAACGAAAAAAAAAAAGAATTCCTCATTTTTCTCTATAATGAACGAATAAACAGATTTTGAAAATTGATTATTTTAATTTATTTCACTTTATACAACTGTATTATTGCAGGAAGTTAAAGTAGAATTGCTCGCAGTAACACACAAGAGCTCAAACATAATAATCGTGTCAGGGAAAATGATCATTGCATTGTGTGTTGCTCGCGGACTCTCGATAATTGCAATTTCAAAGTGTTTAATCGTAACGGCGCTAATTCGCTATGGGCAACTATTCACGAACAGTTGCTATCATCGTGGAACTACCGTGAACCAGTTTATGCAACTTAGTTGAGACGATGTTGCGTAAATTACTATTCACGCCCATTACAATCCGTTGTAACTTTTACTACTTGACTATATAAACTTATATGCCAGACATACATTTATAAACACTCACACACACACACAAAAGAATTGAATAGTAAACTGTGGACTATATTTTCGCAAATATTATCATTTACGAGAGTGAGAGAGAATTATTTTTAAATTTTATTTAATAATTATTTTTAAACATTGTGAAAACTGTAATAATACTCATAATATTATTATTATTGTGATATGATATTCTTTATTACGATTTCGTAAATAAAAAAAGCGATTATTCATTTCTTTATTAATTATTAATTATTAATTTAAACAAGGTGAATAAGTTATTTTTCGTTATAAGTTTACGTTTGAAATTACAAAAATTAAATTAAATTAAGATTGCACTTTTATTAAAGATTTTCTTTTATTTAAAATTTTAAGTTTGCTGCATTTTTAATTTTTCATTTTTATTATCTAAATTTTAAAGTTAAACTACTTTGTACATGTTAGAATTCG
This sequence comes from Leptopilina syphax, assembly GCA_032872505.1. Lineage (NCBI taxonomy): Eukaryota > Metazoa > Arthropoda > Insecta > Hymenoptera > Figitidae > Leptopilina > Leptopilina syphax. The sequence goes on along the minus strand of CM065471.1, from coordinate 34,513,445 downwards.
AATAAAGAGTTCTAAAGAAAACGTCATAATCTCCAGAATTGTTTTTAATAAAAGCAGAATTTAAAAAAACTCATAAAATTTTATTCCAAACTCATAGAATTCTTATAAATTAAACATCAGCATTTTTTGTTACTTTTCGTATAGAGAAAAGTATATTAGAATTGTTTGAGAATTCTAAAAATTTAATTTAACTAAAATCTTTATCGAAACTCATAGAATATCATCATAGAATATACTCATAGTACTTTAAACTTTGAAAAATTTAATGTACAGAATTTTTTTTTACTTTTAATATACAGTGAACTGTCAATAGAATTTTTTGTTGATTTTTTTATAATCGTAAGAAAACTAGACTTCTTATAGAAACTCATAGAATTTTAATCAGAACTCATAGAATTGTTAAATTTAGATAATTTAAACTTTATCATTTTTTTCCTTTTTGTATATGGAGAAAAATATTTAAATTATTCCTGGAATTGTTCGAGAATTCTAGAAATTTAAGAATTTATTTAATTTAACTAGAATTTTTATCGAAACTGCAATCAAAACTCATAGAAATCTTAACTTTGGATAATTGACACTTTATTAGAATTTTCTTTTACTTTTCGTATAAAGAAAAATATTAGAATTTTTTGTGAAAATCTTTGACAATTTTAGAAATTTAATAATTTAATTCAACTAGAATTTTTATTGAAACTCATAGAATTTAAATCAAAACGCACAAAATAAAAAAAAAAACTTATAAAATTTTTTTCCAAACTCATAGAATTCTTATAAATTAAACATCAGCATTTTTTTATTTTTCGTATAGGAAAAAGTATTAGAATTCTTTGACAATTTTAGAAATTTAAGAATTAAATTTGACTGCGATCTTTATCAAAACTCATAGAATATAAAAACTCATAGTATTTTAAACTTTGAAAAATTTAATGTACAGAATTTTTATTACTTTTAATATACAGTGAACTGTCAATAGAATGTTTGGTTGGTTTTTTTTTATAATTCTTTGTCAGAAAACTAGACTACTAATAGAAACTCATAGAATTTTAATTAGAACTCATAGAATTGTTAAATGTAGATAATTTAAACTTTATCATTTTTTTTTATTTGTCGTATAGAGAAAAATATTTAAATTATTCCTGGAATTGTTTGAGAATTCTAGTAATTTAAGAATTTAATTTAACTAGAACTTTTTATCGAAACTCATAGAACTGTAATAAAAACTCATAGAAATCTTAACTTTAGATAATTTACATTTTAGCATTTTTTTTTTACTTTACGTATAAAGAAAAATATTATAATTATTTATGGGATTCTTTGACAATTTTGGAAATTTAACAATTTAATTCAACTAGAATTTTTATTGAAACTCATAGAATTTGAATCAAAGCTCATAGAATTATTTTATAAGCATCTTTTTTTGTTTCTAGTTTGAAATAAATTGTCACCCATAAAAATGTTTTGTAAACACATATTTTAAAACTCTTAACTGAAAACTGAATACATAAAATTTTAACTCGAACTCATAGAATTCTAAAATGTAATAATTTTGCAGTCGAAGCTTTTTTGCGGATTTAATGAGAAAAGCAAAATATTTTTACAGGAAAAATAATTGAAATAAGTATTTCTAGAAATTTCAGTAATAATCTTATAACTATTATCGAAACTCATAGAATTTGAATTAAAACTCTTATGACTATAATTACTAAAATAATAAGTTAAACGTATTAGCAACTAAATAATTTTCCAATGATTTTTATTATCCAAACTAATTTTATTATTACTTTTAGAAAACAATAGAATTACTCGCAGCATTTTTTGAAATCTCAAAACTTTTATCAAAACTCATAGAATCCTAATTGAAAATCAATTAATTTGAATGAAAACCCATAAAATTTTAGATTTTCATTAAGAAATAGAGAACAATGAAATAATTTTGAAAAACTAGGAATTATTTGAAAAACTCTTTGTAATAGTATCAAAAAATTTATTCGAACTCATAGAATCATAGTTAAAACTCATAAAAGCAAAAATTTTGAATTTACTGAAGTAGAGAGCCTTCTTCATTCTTAATTAAAACTCATAAAATACTATATTAATTCACTCCTGTAAAGCATCTTCTTTAAAAAGTTATTATTATGGGAACTCATAGAAACTTAATTAAAACTCATAAAACCCTAAATTAATTCACTTAACTACATCATCTTCTTTAAAAAGTTATTTGCTGATAATATTATTGTCAAAAAAGTATATAATTCTCTAAATAAATCATAATAATAATAATAACAGAAAGTTTAGCAAAACTCATAGAAATTAAAGATTAATTACTTAGAAATTATTAAAAACATCTGAAATTCTAAATTAAAATTTTTTTAAATGTAGCATATGGTCAATTTTTATTTTAAAGTAAACTTATTATTAGGGATTTTTTTTAAGAAGTTTTTCAAAAATCTTAAGAACTCATAAAACTTATTCTAAGCAGGTTCGGTATAGGTATACTAAAAATTTTGTTCCTCAATAATTAATTCAAAACGAAATAAAAAATATAAAATTGCTTTTAAACAAGAATAACTGTATTTTCAATATTTACAAATTGTTTCAATTTAAAAATTTTAATTATCTTATTACGCAATTAGAGTTAAAATGACATTATGAAGATTAGATAAATTTTTCTGACATTACTATACTAATTTTCTTTTTCATTATATGTATCAATAAGATAACTTTCTCTTTCTCACTCTTTCAAAACAAAGAAAAGCAACGCTGAATGCAATATTATTCTCAATAGAACACGGAGGGAGAATATATATTAAATTTTGCAATTAAGTATTTTACAATTTGGGAAAAAAGGCAACAAATCGAAATTTTTATACAAATAATGCTAAACTTTAAAAAAAGTTTTATGAAATTTAGTTCACAAATTGGGACAATTTCTTTACGGATTACAACAAATGTTTGTCATTCATGCTTAAAATTTGCAAAATTGCATTTTTTGTTCTTTTTCTTCTTCTTCTTCTGTTTCTTAGCACTTAGCTTCAATTGATCTAACTTTCAGTTGCATTGGAACAATTTTGATACCTTTTTTTGGTCTTAAATTGATATTCTTAAAAAAAACTTTGATATTTTAGTTGAATCAACCAAAATAATTTTGCTGTACAGACGAACAATTATTTGGTTCAACTAAATATTTGCATCATTTGGATAAATTCTTCCTTTGAACTTGAATTTTATTAAACTGGATCATAATATTTTAAATCAAAAATTTGTGTTTAGGTTCGAAAAACTTAATTTTCACTATAAAAACATTGATATGGTAGAGAAATTTTTACTAGGCCCTAAAGGCGACCAGCCTAGGAAGTAGATTAAACTAGACAATTTAGTGTCTTTTGTCAGTCGGATCAATCAGGCCCTGAGTCCTAAATAGGAGCCGAATCTAGTTTTAATTTTTTCCACTTCCTAACCTGGCGCAAACTAGAATTAGATTTTAGACTAAATTTCCAAGATTATATTGACTTCCCCTATTAGCGTCTTTTATATTCCAATACATTTCCATTTCTCTCTCTCTCTCTCTCCGTCTTCTTTAAGTTTCTTCAAGTGCCTGCAATAACTGGACTTATCATCAATTCTTTTCCTCCCCTTGGCTCTTTTTTGCCTACACTCTCGATACTCTTTTATCGCCATTGAGGAGCATTGAATTCTCCATTCAATTTCACCAGTAAATTGCCTCCTTCACAACATATTCCAAAACTTGTCCATATACCACCCTGTTCCTTCATTGTTCTAAGTGCACTTTTGTTCCTAAATGTTGGTTTATTCATTAGCTCACTCTCGGGTTTTTTTTCAATCCAAATCCTCAGACTCATTACTGTACTTACTAATTGTAAGTATTAATTTTAATTTACTAATTACATGGAGAGAAATTTATAGTAGTGGATAACATAATGATGGTTAGGGAGATCATCTTTAATGCTACAAATACAAACAGCTATCTAGATAGTAACCGTTACCATAAAGATTATTCGGAGTAACATCTTGATAGTACAGGGTAGCATAACTATATTTTTGTAACATCTATGATGGTAGCCAGTAGCATAATAGTATGTGCATTAATTATCATGTAACATAATCTTTTTAACATCAAAATCTTACTATCCATTTCTCTCAATGTACACTAATCGATGTGTTTTGATTTTAGTGGAATTATTGAGTTCAGCATCAATTTCAAATCATCATTTTTGAAGATTAATTTCTAAATTTAAATTAGGATTCAAGTAACTTACAGCATTTATAGCATTCCTTTGATAAGAAAAGAAGATAAACATCTCTCTGAAAATGAAGAAAGGAAAACTATAACGAAATTTACTTTTCGTAACATGACATCGTCATTATTATCATTATCATCAGTAACAGGAGAGTTTTTCAGAGGAACAAAAACAATGTTCAAGAAATAAGTATATACACGGGAGGAACACAAAGAAAGAGAAAGTCGTCCATCTGCAAGACTTGGAAGTAAAACCGCACCAAGTGTCAACAGCTGCAGTCTTTTTAAAAACCCCCAGCAACAAATGTATTTTCATTTTGTTGTGTACATTCGGAGCCATTGGGGAAAAAGTGGAACAGCTGATTTTCCTTGATGGAATCATCGATTTTTCCTCCCTTTGAAGCATTCGTTTCAACCCTCCTCTCTCTCTCTCTCTCTTTCGTTTCCCAGGCCGAACCAACAGAAAAAAAAGGAAGAATCCGACGCCAACCGTAATAAAAATTCCAATTAACCCAAAACTACCTGAACCTGAAATCCTTTTTCAAAAAAAAACTCAACCTCTATGCCTAATTCTCAAGAACAAAAAGTTAGGCTAGGTTAGTTAGAATAGTTTCCAGAAACTTAAATGTCAAATAAGTTGAGATAGGTTATGTTTCAGAAATGATACACAAAAATAATTATTCTGTGTCACAAATACAAAGACCTTGGCAAGTCGACAGGCACGTCAAGAACGTGCGACGACCCGAATCCCACAGAGGGGATCCACCCCTCTTTTTTCAACTCTCACTTCTACTCTCTCTCTCTCTCTCTCTCTCTCTCTCTCTACTTCTAAGATTATTATTAAAAATAAACTCACCTTTTTCTTCCCGTCGAAAATCTCTTTTTTTCACTGACAGTATTTCTTCAATTCACTGAAACACAAGAAAAAAAAACCCCTCAAAGTAGAGGTTTTTTTTTCAATATATATAACACCTCGAAACAACAAGAACAGGACACAGCTGAGAGTGTCCCGTCAGTTTTATGTAAGTGACATAATCAAGAAATAACTTCAACTGACATTATGCGCGCACACACGACAAGTTGTTAAATTAAAAATTATTTTCCCAAATTAACGCACTATCACCGCACTGTTTGAAAATAAAACTCCCGATATTTAATCCCTGGCCTGGCCTACCCCATCGACGACAACAACAAATATGGCGAGCGATCCTCCTCCTGAACCTTAGGTAGGAGATCGACTGACGTGCAATATCGCCAGGCGGCGCCACTGTTACAACTCAATGTTATTCCCCACTTTTTTTCAAGCTACCTAGAATACCTAGCCACACTGGACACCTACTAGAGTTTTCCAAGTATTGTGCCTGCTATTGGTTCATGACGAAAATTTCCAACGCGTACATACAACGCTATCTTCATGTTTTGTATGGAAACCCCCCATTGAGAATCGATTAATCGCGTAAATTTTCAATTCAAAGAAACTCCCCTATTTTCGCCCTTCGTTTTTTTTTTTTTTTTTTTGCTATCACAAGAAACGCCATTTTTAAAAGCCCAATAGTGGCAGCACTTGCTAAACATTACGAATTTATCGATTTTACCCATTTCTAGGAAAAATTTTGTACACTAAAAAAAGCCCATTCTGTCTAGTTCCTAAAAGTGGGAAATTTAACTGTAAACGTAGTTTACTGCTAAACAGGTAAAATTTCCTTTGGAAACTTCTTTTTTTTAATATATTTCTAATTTTCAAAGTAGAGAAGTTACCATTTCGGGTACAGTAGAGTCGAAGTCATCTTTGCAAACTGCTGTACAAAAATAAACTGCTTTAGCAAAAAAAAAACTACCGAACACTAAAATTTACACATTACGAACTGTAAAATAAATAATAAAATAATAAATGAAAAATATTTCCACAAAGTAAAAACAAAAAATTGAAAAAAAAATTACCGACTGTGATATAGATAGCAGTTTACTAGAACTGCCACTAGAGGCGCTGTGACACTTTTTCTCCTAACATATAGAAGAGCAGATATCTGATTATGTTGTCTTGAGCAGGGAGTAATTGTCAAAAATTTCGATTTAATTAAAAATTTTAAAATGTTGTTGTCTCGGGGTAAACAACTGGTACAATGTGTGGCACAAACAACACTGAAGAGAAATCGACTTGTCAATAAACCACAAGTGAGGAAAGCAAGTGACTGGGATGGACCGTAAGTAAATTACATAATTTTTTTAGGTTATAACGTTTGTTCTATAATATATATTTTTTTTCTTTTTTCTTGCAAAACTTTTTTTATTCTAAATGGTAAATAAAAAAATAACCAGAACTCGAAACAGTGAAAGTATTTCAAAATACGGACTTTACGGACCAAAAATTAAAAATTACGGACTAATTATAACTGACAACAAATATAAAAATATTTGCATAATCCGAGGCAAATAAGAGAACATTTTACTTCAAAACTATAAATTAAATTTTTTCATAACTATAAAACATGAAGAAAACTGATTGATTTCTTCATTTTTTATAATCATTAAAGATGACCGAGTGATAAAATCATTATTTTATATTATAAGAGAATAATTACTGTAACTTTTTCAAAATTATTTTATTATTTCATTATTATTTCATTTCAATTAAATTATTATTTTCAAGGATTTTTAACTAAAATTCTTCTATAAATCAATTGTTTTTTATAATTTTCGAAAAAGTTCTTTGACAATTTTCAAGTTCATTTGTTTACAATATTCAATATTCGGAAATTTTAATTATTCAATTATTTCTTAAAATTTACGTTACATTGCTTTTAATATTCAATTACTATCTAAAATTTTAACTGAAATTCATTTTTAAATAAATTTTTATTAGAAAATTCGACTAAAATTTAATTATTTAAATATAAAAATAAATAATTTATCGAATAATTTAATGTTTATCGAAATTGAATTCTCATAAAGAATTTTAGCAACAAATTTTTAAATAATTGAATTTTGTTGACGAATTTTCATAAAAGTTTTAAGAATAATTACATTTTTCGAGGAATTCAATTAAAATTGTATTAAAAATAATTAAAATTCTACGACGTGTTTTATTATTTATGAAAATAATTCAATTCCTGCAAAGAATTTCGGTATTTATAAAAATAATTGAATTCTTGTCCAAAATTCGATTAAAATTTATAAAAATAATTGAATTCTTGTCCAAAATTCGATTAAAATTTTTAAAAATAATCGAATTCCTACAAAGAATCGTTTTCATAAATAACAAAATTCTTTAAATTCTTAAATATTATTAGATATAAAAAAAAATTGAATTTCTCCAAAGAATTTTCGTATTTATGAAAATAATTGAATTCTTGCAACCGATTTTATTAAATATGTTAAAAAATTTTTACAAGAATTTTGTTATTTATAGAAAATAATTGAATTCTTACGAAGAATTTTGTTTAAATATTTGAAAATAATTGAATTCCTGTGAAAAATTCTAATATTTTTCTAAATAATTGAATTTCTCCAAAGAATTTACAAATTTTTTATAATTTTCTTCGCAATCATTCAATTATTTTCACAAATAATAAAATTTTTACAGGGATTCAATTATTTTCGTAAATAATAAAATTCTTTTTAGAAATTCAATTATTTAAATACAAAAATAAATAATTTATTGAATAATTGAATGTTTATTAAAATTGAATTCTCTCAAAGAATTTTATAAACAAATTTTAAAATAATTAAATTCTTTGGACAAATTTTTATAAAATTTTTAAGAATAATTACACTTTTCGAGGAATTCCATTAAAGTTGTATTAAAAATAATTGAAATTCTGAATTGAGTTTTATTATTTATAAAAATAATTAAAAAAAAAAGAATTTTATTTACGAAAATAATTTAATCCCTGTAAAAATTTTAATATTTATGAAAATAATTGAATTATTTAGAAGAAATTTATAAAAAAAAAATTTGTAAATAATTGAATTCCAGTGAAATTTTTATTATTTTATTGAAAAAATTAAATGTTCGCGTGTAGAATTGTATTAACATTTTTTTAAATAATTGAATTCTTTTGGAAAATTTTATTAAAATGGTACATATTGAAAATAATCCAATTGAGGAGAATTTTTAAAAATAATTAAAATTTTGCCAAAAATTATATTAAAATTTTTGAAAATAATTGAATTTTGCAGAAGAATTTTAATATTTCTAAAGATAATTAAAATTGAAATCATTTGTAAAATTATTTTATGACACTGGTATCATTAGAGATAACATTAATATTTTAATTAAATACAATTAAGTTTTAATTAATTAAATTAATAATAATTCAACGTTTCTGCAATATTGCTAAATTTAAGTATTCTATAAAATTATTTTTAAGGTAATTTTTAGTTAAAAATTCAATGGTCATAAAATAAAATCAGTCAGAAAATATTGTGACCCACTTTAAATTTTTCAATTTATTAAAAATTGTCTGATTTTATTATTATATCAATTTTTTGTTGTTTGTCAATTTCTTTTGTCGGATTTAAAAACATTTTCTACAAAATTGCAAATGCATTTCAAAATCGACAAATTTTTGAGAAAAACAATAATTCAAAAAGGATCAAAACGAATTTTTTGACCGATTTTATTTTATGACCATTGAATTCATGTTAAAAATTTTCTATAAAATCAATTTAAATATTTAAATATTTAAATTATGATTAAATTTTTAAATTAAATTAAATATTATTAAATTGTACGGAAAGAGAATATATTATTATTAAATTTTGTAAAAGTGTTTTACAATTTGTCGAAAAAGTGCAACAAAGCAAAATTTCAATATGATAAATAGTAAATCTTAAAAAAATTCTATGAAATTTATTCTAGTTGTATAAAATATCAAAAATATTAATTAAATATTAAAATTTACTGTATTTCGTGTAATTTTTTTTAAAGTTTAGTATTTTTTATATTAAAATTTCGCTTTGTCGCATTTTTTTCCCATATTCTAAATTTTCAGGATTTAAAAAAAATTTTTTTTTTTCATTGTCTTTCATTAATTAAATTTTGATAAAATGTATCGAAGAGTAAATTAAGCTATCGTTTAACCTCCTCAAACCTTAGATTTCAGTCAAAAGTAAAAAAAAATTTTAGAAATTGTTTTTTAAAAATAACCCCTGCATTTATTTTGATAAATGTTTCAAATTTTAATAGAACTGAGTGAGGAAAAAGAAATTTTTTTTGTCCACTGCAGCTGATCTCCGAGAGCATCGCCATTATTTCAAATATTTAATTTTTTTTATTCTTATTTTTATAGATGGATGTATAGAGAACCTGGTAAACCTGCAAGAACTGCTTTAATAACTGCTGAAGTTGGTGGAGGATTTGCAATTTGGTGGATTCTTTGGCATTGTTGGCACGATTGGCACCATTTAGTGGTATTTATCCATTTTTTCACTACAAAGCTGAACTAACCAAAAAAAAAGCAAAAATTTACTTCTATATTTTCTGCCCACAGGGATACGATCTTCCTGAACACGAAAATTTCACAGATTCTGAACTTGGAATTCCACCAGATGACGCAGTCTGTTAATAAATTTAAAAAAGAACTATGTAGATATTTTAGGAAAAACTAAATCTTTTTTTTTTAAATAGTGGTTCGTTTGAAAACACTTTATCTAAAATGTCTCAAAATTCTCCTAAAAATACTTAATAAACATATTAAATATTTTCACTAACGAATTTCTTTCAAAAGCAGTGTACGATTTAAATTTAAAAATAATTCCAAAAGCTTGCTTTATTATTTATTGATAAAATATAGTATAATTGTAATTTTATTCAGAAATATAATTTCGTTGATAAAAAAAAAAATTTATTCAAGGCATTTTAATGTTGATTGTCTTGACTTCAAGATATTGTTTCAAGCCCTCTTCTCCACTGAAAGTGTAAATCAAAAGCATTTAAGCAAATTAATGATTTAAGAAAATATTTAATCTTCAATAAGTGGTCAAAATTCACGAATTACTCACAGTTCACGACCAATGCCTGATAATTTGTAACCTCCAAATGGTGTTTGGGGCGTAATGGCATCGTAACAATTAACCCTGGTAAAATTTTATGATTGTTAATATTTTCTTCTTCTTCTTTTGTTTTAATGGCCTCTTGTATATACAAATAGCCAGTACTATGATTGTTAATATTTTAGAAAAACTATTCAGTTGGAAACAACTTATTCGGATTGTGAATGTTCCTATTGGTTCTTAACGCGCAGACTCGAAACGCCCCCTTTTAACTATTGGCTGTCTTTCAAGGTCATGAGACTGTGATTGGTTCTCATAGTCCTGACCTTGAAAGGCAGCCAATAGCTCGAGGGAGGCGTTTCTATTGTGGTACTAGGGACACAAATAGGCTATTTTTACATCAAGAATTAAAAATTGTTTTTATAATGGATTAAAAATTAGAAAATACATCTTACCAAACACTGCCAGCTTCGACTGATTGAGCAAAAGTCAAAGCTTTATTAATGTCCTTCGTAATCACTCCAGCGGCAAGACCATATTTTGTTCGATTTGCACGTTCAATAACTTCCTCCAATGTTTCGAATTTTAAAATACTCTGCACTGGTCCAAATATTTCCTCCTTGGCAATTCTCATTTCATCAGTGACATTAGAGAAGACCGTTGGCTGTTGGATTCGATAATAATTTCAATTATTAATACAGTTAATTAATTACTACTAAATAATTAATACTACTAGTTGATTATTTAGTGGATTATTTAATTATTTAGTAGTAATTAATATTAATTGTGAATCTTAATTTTTGATTTAACTTAATTATTCTTGCAAACCTCAATGAAAAATCCAGCATTGCCAACGCGTTTTCCTCCAGTTTCAACTTTTGCCTTGGCATCAATTCCGGATTTAATCAAGCCCATAACTTTTTCGAACATGTCACGATCAACTTGAGGTCCCTGATCAGTATCAGACTTAAATGGATCGCCAACTTTTCTTCTTTGTGCCAACTGCTTTGCTCGCTTTACAAACTCATCGTAAACTTTTGCTTGTACAAAAGTTCGTGAACCGGCACAACAACTTTGTCCATGATTGTCAAAGAGAGCATTGTAGGCAATTTCTGCCGCCTCATCAACTGAATTCGAAAAAAAAAAATTTATTTTTGATTAATTTTTATATAGTTATTGGCTAAAATGAAATTCTAAATTTTACTCACGATCAGCGTCATCGAATATAACGAGAGGACTCTTGCCACCGAGTTCAAGACTAACTCGTTTTAAATTACTCTTCGCGGATGCAGCCATAATACGATGACCAACCTTTGAGTGAAAAAAAAATTTGGGTTTGAAAAATAGAAAAATTTGATTAAAGGAATTTGATCTCTTACATCTGTCGATCCAGTGAAGGCGACTTTATTAATATCGGGATGTTCTGAAATTGCAGCACCAGCTGTTGGACCATAACCAGGAATGACATTTACAACTCCAGCTGGAAATCCTGATTCTTTGATCAATGATGCTAGATAAAGAGCGCTTAGTGGCGTTTGTTCGGCTGGTTTCAAAATAATAGTGCAACCGGTACACAATGCTGGACCCAATTTCCAAGAAGCCATTGCAATTGGATAATTCCATGGGATTATTTGTCCGACAATGCCAACTGGTTCTTTTCTAGTTAGGGCAAAATTGTTTCCATCTAAAGCAGAGAAAGAGGAATGGAAAATTCATAAGCAAACTGCAAGTGCTGATTAACAGAACCAATTTCGATTTTAATTCTAATAATTGAATTTGTAAGTTCAGCATAGCTTTAAGGGCAAACTGTAACTGATCACACAGTACCGAAAATTTCCTGAAAGTTAAAAATAAGCTTGACTGCAACCTTCGAAATCTTTAGTGCAAAGCTCATGAAACTTAAAATTTTTCTTTAAATGCCCGATGTTCAGTCAACTTTCGCGTTAATTTTAGCTTCATATCTTACCAACAGGAATTGTGCTTCCATGAATTTTATCACACCATCCAGCATAGTAACGAATTGTTGCGACACTTGCACTTACATCGCCCAATGCACTTGTGAATGTCTTTCCACAATCTAATGTTTCTATGTTGGCCAAATAAGTTGCATCTCGTTCCATTAAGTCAGCAAACTAAAAATTAATTTAATTTGCAACGAACAGCAAACAGGAATTCAAAAAAATCAAAACAAAGAACATCTAACAAAAAGCAAATGAGAATCTGTAACAAAAAAAACTGTTTTTTTTACCACCTATTCCTTTTTTTTTATCATTTTACCTTGTTCATTAATTTTGCACGTCCAGAAGCATCCATTTTCCTCCATTCCGATCCTCGTGCAAATGCTTTTTTTGCAGCGGCAACAGCACGATCAACATCCGCCTTTAAAAATTCTTTTTCTTGTAATTCAATTTTAAATTTTTCAAATTTTCAAATATTTTTATTTCAATTCATGAACCATAAATACCTTATCACCTTCCGCAACTTCAATGATAACTTTCTCCGTTACCGGACTTATTGTCGGGAATTTCTTCCCACTGACTGAATCGACAAATTCATTATTGATAAACAACTGGAAAAAAATAGAAAATTAAGAATAAATAAATAAGACCATTTCTCTTAATTGTTGGATTTTTAAAAGAATTCTGAAATTTAATTTTCCCTTCTAGTAAAAATTCAAAAAAAGAAACCAAATTGTACCACTTTGTTTCTATTCTATAGATAAATTTTGTTTAATGGAATTCAGTTCAATTATTGTTTTTAATGTTTCGACCTTCAAACTATTTGAGAATACTTATCCTTTTAAATTTCACCCGTAATCCAACTCATAAATTGCACGTAGACATTCAATTATATCATATTCCACTATCAAAAGTTTATATATAGAAGTTAGTGATAAAAAAAAAGATGCAAAATATTTCTCTCAAGTGTTTTCAAGTTCGTGGTTAAATTGATATGAAAAAATCTACACTTATCACTATTTTTTATGAAAGTATTTTTTTAAAAATAATTATTCTGTAGAATTATGAAAAATTAACAATAATTTCGTTTTATCTTAATGCACTTATTCACGTATACGTTAACAATTTTTTTTATTTAATTCTAAGTAAACAAATTTAGAATTTCGGAAAATTAATAATTTTATTTTATCTTAATGCATTTTTTTACCTATACGTTAACAATTTTTTTTGTATTTAATTCTAAATAAATGAATTCAGAAAATATTTTTTAAATAAATAAATTTGGAATTACAAGAATTCTTATTAAAATTAATAACAAATGTTATTTATTTTCCATTACAGAAAAAAAATGTTAATCATATTTTCAAGTTTGTGGTTAAATTGATATGGAAAAAACTACACTTATCACTACTTTTTATAAAAGCATTTTTTTTTTAATAATTATTCTGCAGAATTATGAAAAATTAACAATAATTTTGTTTTATCTTAATGCAATTATTCACGTGAACGTTAACAATTTTTTTTTATTTAATTCTAAATAAACAAATTTAGAACTACGGAAAATTATTAATTTTTTTTTATCTTAATGCATTTTTTTATAAGTTAACAAGTTTTTTTTTATTTAATTCTAAATAAATGAATTCAGAAAATATTTATTAAATAAATAAATTTGGAATTACAAGAATTCTTTCATAAATTAATAACAATTGGTATGATTTTAATTAATAACAAATGTTATTAATGAATTTTTTTTTAAGTTAACAAATTTTTTTGTTGATTTAATTGTAAATAAATTAATTCAGAAAATATTTATTAAATAAATTTGGAATTACAAGAATTCTTTCATAAATTAATAACAATTGGAATGATTTTAATTAATAACAAATGTTATTTATTTTTCAATACAGAAACAAAATGTTAATCATATTTTCAAGTTCGTGGTAAAATTGATATGAAAAAATTTACACTTATCACTGCTTTTTATAAAAGCATTTTTTTTTAATAATTATTCTGTAGAATTATGAAAAATTAACAATAATTTCGTTTTATCTTAATGCATTTATTCACTTACAAATTTTAATAACAAATTTTTTTTTATTTATTTTTAAGTAAACAAATTTAGAACTACGGAAAATTAATAATTCTATTTTATCTTAATGCATTTTTTCTACTTATACGTTAATAATTTTTTTGGGATTTAATTCTAAATAAATTAATTTAGAATATATTTATTAAATAAATAAATTTTATTACAAGAATTCTTTCATTATATAAATATAATTTATTTTTCATTACAGAAACAAAATTAATGTTAATCATATTTGCTACTTAACTATAATTTTCCATGTCAGAAGATAAATATTCTAAAAAATACTAATAAGATCTCAAAATTTCAATGATTTTAAATATTCTAATATCTACATAATATCTAAAATAATATCTAAATAATATCTAAAATAATAATATCTAAATAATATCTAAACTAATATCTAAAAATGCCAACGATTTTAATAGTACGATTAATACTATAATACGAGTAATTAAATATTTTTTTAATTCTGCATTTTTTTATTATAAATAATAAGTATCGATAAATTATGAATTTTAATTAACAATTCTTCAAAATGATTTTGTAAAATTTAATCAGTTGGCAATTTTTTCAGAAAGGTTAATATTAAAAAAGGAATGTTACAAAAAAAAATATTTTACCCACTTTCTTTTATTTTGCAAAAATATGGATTCCTTTTTTGCTAAAAATAATTTTTTTCTTGATAAATATTTTTAGATGTCATTAAATTCATATATAGTTTTAAAATAACTTACTTTTGTATATTTTATGGTGGGATTTGGATTTGCCATAATTTTAGCTTTTCTTTATATTCTTTATCAGTGAATAATAAATGTACAGTGATAATTGCCAAAAGAAAAGCTGTTACAGAATTGCAAGCAAATGTTTCCAAGCCGGCCTTCGGTTTCACTTTAATAACACGACTATCGCAACAAATGTTTATAAAAGCATTTGCTACATTACGAATACCGTGCAGATGTCGCTTCAGAGCTGATGTGAATATCCTATATAATACTATGGCATGAATATGACATAATATATCTGTCATGTACCAGAGTGATTAATGATTGAATACTGTAGAAATATAAACATTTTTTTTTAAATTAATTATACTATAAATATTTTTTGATTTTTCTAAAATGTTAAGAATAACATTTTTCATTTTTAAATTTTAAATAATTTGGTAAAATAATAATTTATTAAATTTTTTTTTTTAATGCTTATTGTTATTATCATAATTATTTATATCTTTTGAACAAATGTAAAATACCAATTTTTTCTTTTTGGTAATAACTTGACCATTAAATAAAGAACAATATTTAACTTTGAAAAATAAAATAACAGATCGAAAGGTTTAATTTATTTTTATTTGTTTAAATAAATTGTTTAGAATTTTATCAAATTACGTTAAATTTAAAAATGAAAAATGTGAATCAAAAACCGTGTTATTTTTATATAATCATACCAAAATCATTAAATTTTACCTATTAGTTTATTAAACTGTATTTAACTTGTATTTTTTATTTATTATTTATTATTTCAAACAGAAAAACATTAATTTCATGAAAAAGTCTTGACTAACTGAAAATTAGTTGCCCACTTCCCAAATTCTGACCCTAATAATCATGATAGTAAATAATAATAATAAATTATAATAAAAGATTTTTTTTACAAACAAACCTAGAGGATTAGATTGGAAAAATTGGAAGTGTTTTTAAAAAAATAGATAACTAAAAAAATCTGTAGTTTTAAATGTTTCTTTTTATTATATAAAAATATTAAATTTGTATAAAACATTTCGATTGACAATAAAAAACACCAATAAGAATTAAGACCAATTTACATGTGAAACAGAACCTTTTTCTTTTTAAACAACGCACATGTTTTACTGAACAGAAAATGATGAAGAAAAATATGATGAATATGAATTTCAAATAGAAATAACAAAACTAAACTTAGTTTATAACTAAAAGAACACAAACATAGGGATAAATAATTATATTAACGCTTAAATATATTTCTATTTTGATTCGTATCCTTAATAATCACAGTAATCATCACTTGTTCGTAGGGAATGTAGAATTATAATTTTTATGTAATTCCTTCCATTTTTTTTTTTTTTTTTGAAAAGTACTTCTCTTAATCTCGAATATGAAGAAATTATATTGAAATGTAGACGCTGAAAGAAAAATAAACATAAATGTCGTATTTTATAAAATTAACACTAGTAAATAATTAATGTGTTTTGAACTTTAGGATAAAAAGCAAAAAAAAAATATTTTCTCCAACGCCTGCTCTGAAAGAAGTACTTTTCAGGTTAAAAAAAACCGTGGCGAAAGTTCTCGCAAGGCATTGAAGAAAAAATAAATTATATTGTAATTGAAAATTCGGATGCAATGACCACTTTGATTCCGTTTCCCCCACCCTGTTTATCGGCGACTTAAATAGACTCCCCACTCGGGATTTCCTTCAGTAGCTGCCGAGCGCTGCCCACTGTCACATTGCTGCCAGTTTCCCCCCACTTCACCTACAGGTTACTTAAATAAACCCCCCACTTAGCATTGCCTTCAGTTGCTGTCTGTCGCTACTCCGGTAAACATCTGTACCCATCCCCCCTCTTTTTTTCTCCTAGCTACTTAAATAGGCTCCCCACTTAGTATTTATTCCTGTAAATACCTCCAGCCTTCCCCCCCTCTTTTTTCCTCCTGGTTATTTTAAATAGCGTCCCATTTAACATTTCCTTCAATTGCTGTCAATTTATTTTGGGACAATGTGAATCGTCACGCCATCTGTCGGAATTGTCCCTTAATTGTGATCGTTAATTAGTAGGATAAGCCAGAGTTGCCGGGTAACCCACTAGTCACAGTGAAAGTGTGTCATCCGCCAAAGTAGTAGTCAAGAAAGTGACATTACAAACTTATTAAAAATTAGTAGAAGAAAAATTAAATGTGGTGTTTTTGGTCATTGACATTTCCGCATGCCAAATTGTTCAGGAAGAATTTCCTCTGAAGAGAAAGAGAATCTTAGACATGTTGGATTTCCCCTAATTTACTTTAGAATAATTATTTTTGCCCCAAAATTTTGTTAAAAGAACTTAAAAAACAAGAATAAAAATACTGATTAATTCGTGCTAGGCAAGAACTGCCAACTAGCATATAGTTATTATCGTATCAAGGGCGCAAAATAGGTGATTGCGGCGATGGCGAGATGAAGGGACCGAGGGTGCGAAAGTGTCCCCGAGGTCCCGAAATCTCGCCAAAGTCGTAATCACCTTTGCGCCCATGTTGCGAACATAATTTTTTGTCCTAACTGCATGAAAAGTATGGCATTGAGGGCACGAGCGAAGCAGGCGCAAAAGTACAGCAAGCGGGCGTAAAAGTACTTTTGCGCCCGCTTGTGTGACGTCAGCGGGCGTAAAAGAACTTTTGCGCCCGCTTCCCCGGCCCCGGGCGAGAATCAGTTACTTTGCGCCCACTTTAAGTGCCCAAAATGACATAGTTTTCGTGCAGCTAGGACAAAAAATATATTTAGGAAATGTTCAGTTTTTCATGCCCCTACCTCCCCTTATCCCTAAAGTGTTCCATAGAATTGAGTTGGTCATTGGATCCTAATAATCAATTGCAGACTACTCTAAACGTTCAGTCAAGAAATACCTATTAATCACCTTCATCCCGTTTCTCGTAAAGGATTGAATTGAGTCTCTATTTGAACAGAGTCATTGCTTTCGTCATTGCTTTACTAAAATTACTACACCTCATAGACTCTATCACTTTCATAGCAAAGGCATTTGCTCGAATTAGAACAGGATCCCATTGATTAGTGTCTTCAGTTATTAAATGAAATCGTTTGCAATAATAAGTCTTCATTGTCTCATCGATAGATGAAGGGGAATTGATGTTCTTTAGAATATAATACACAATTTTACTAGGTCTTGTGCGTCTTCCATTTTTCCAATGAATTAGAAGATCATTTTGATAAGCAATAAATACAACGAGGTGAAAGATTTCCTTTACCATTCCTTTGGGTAGTACTCGCACAATTAATGGTGAATTAATGGCTTTTGGAATTCCTGTAAATGGTGGTAACATAATATCGAGAGGATAAAGTTCAGTGCCTATTCCTGAGAGAAAATACGTAACAGTTGTAAAATGAAATGTTGCTGCAATTTCCATTGGTGTTAAATCATATTCATTATTTGATGACTTCGAATTCATTCTCTTAAGACATGATGCACATTCTTTTGTATCTGATAAATGATTTCCTTGCAAGAATTGACGAACTTTACTAAAGCAATCTTCCACCATAGCTATCATCTTAGGATTACTTGTTGGTACAACATTTGAATCAGAATTTGGTAATTCAGTTCCATTCTGGTAGTTATTGTACAAAGATTTCATAATGGAAATTTCGTCAATATTTATAAATTCTCGATAATCGTAGATTGAAGTACAAACGCTACTACGGATTTTTATTAATCTTTTAAAATCGTAATTATCGATTAAATATAACAAGTCGACAACGTGATTATGTTCATACGTCCTTTTGACGCGTCTTCTTTTCATACCAACGACTTCATTGAATATTTTTGACAAATCATCAAATATCATTGACACTGTAAAGAAATTATAATAAGATACAGAATTAAATACAAACCCCTATCTATGAGGAAGCAAAATAGGAAATTTTGTAACGTTAAGAACAAAAAATAGTTTTTATTATGTAAAAAAAATAATACCTTCTGCACTTGCTGAATTTATTTCCTCCTTTTGAACCTGAAGTTCTTGCTGAGTTGATTCCTCCATAATCTTTCACTCCTACAATAATGCTATATTTTTAAAAATATATCCTTTTGCTTCTGAGTTTAATAGCTTTTTCCTTTTTAAATATTTTTTTTAATCATTTGTTAATACACAACTTTTTTAGTTATTTTTTTTTTGCTAAATTCTGAAATTCGTTCCATAACAGCAGCTGCTAGAAACAGAAGAGACATATAAAACAAAACTAAGTAAGTCTTACTAGCTAAGACCTCAGAGCACCAAGCAGAATCTTGAGTAGTGGACGTGCTGCAATACTGCTCCGCAATATTCACAATATTGTCGAGAAATATTGCTCACACATTCTAAAATTTTTTACTGGTCCCAAACTATTGCTAGAATAATTCCAATTAATATCCAGGTCATCAAAATTAATTTAATTCACAATTCTAAAAAAGTAACCACAGCCGATAATCAGCAGAAGATGAAAAATTAAATTTTGAGCGAAATTTTAACTTCTGTTTACTAACAATTTTTAGTTCTAAAATTTTTTACTGGTTCCAAACTATTGCTAGAACAATTCTAATTAATATCCGGGTCATCAAAATTAATTTAATTTACAATTCATAAAATGCAACCACAGCCGATAATCATCAGAAGATGAAAAATTAAATTTTGAGCGAATTTTAACTTCTGTTTACTAAAAATTTTTAGTTCTAGAATTTTTTACTAGTCCCAAACTATTGCTAGAACAATTCCAATTAACATCTGGGTCATCAAAATTAATTTAATTCACAATTCATAAAATGTAACCACAGCCGATAGTCATCAGAAAATGAAAAATTAAATTTTGAGCGAATTTTAACTTTTGTTTAGTAACAATTTTATAAAAAAAAATTTCAAATAATTGAATTGTTGTGAAATTTTTATTATTTATGAAAATAATTAAACCAGAATGTTTGCAATACTGAAAGTTTATGACGGAAAAAATATCCTCTGGGAAATCGTATTTTAAAAAAAATGTACTATAATCAAAATTTTACAAATGCAATCTAGAAATTAAATAAAATTTAAACTAAAGTAAATGAAAATTAGTTGAAAAACTATTATATAATCGAAAACTTATTTTTAAAAAAATAATATAACCATTTTATATCTTGTCAATTATAACAGTTTAAAAAAAGAGCATATATATCTTTTGATAAAGTGCACTTTTTTAAGTTAAGAGAGAAAATGAACATTTTGTTGAGTCACGATTATACTCCATCTCTATCAAATACATTGCAAATTTAAACATCCATTCTATGAAACGTCATAATTGTAAACTTTTCCAAGGTTCTCAAAACTCGTTTTAATTTATTTTTACTTTATTTGAAATAAAAAGCGGACAGTCATTAAGTAAAATTTTTTAAACTACGTTATATATGAAGAGCTCTAAAGAGAAGTGGGGGGCAAAAGTTTAAGTAAAATATTTATTCCAATCAGTACTCAACCTCACAGCAAGATATAAGTAAATTAATTTCTAATATTATGACTTAATCAACCTTAATGTAAATTAATGTAAATAAATTAAAGTAATTCATATTTTTTAATTTTCTACTTCATTAATAAATTAATTTTAATGTTAGTAAATAAATTTAAATAGATAAACTAATTTTAATGTTGATAAATAAATTTTAATAGATAAATTAATTTTAATATTAATAAATAAATTTTAATAGATAAATTAATTTTAATATTAATAAATATATTTTACTAGATAAATCAATTTTAATTTAAATAAACAAATGATTTTTAATACATAAGTTAATTTTCACTTTTTTCAATTTTCTAAAAATAATTTTTGTAACTGCTTTAATTGTTTTAATTCCGTCTCAATAAAATGATTGGATAAAAATAATAATATTGTTAAATAAAGTTTATGAAGCCGGCGTCTTTAAAGAGTGCATTTAACTCGTCTATTATTTTGAACCTATTGTAGTATAGAACCCAGTATTATTTTCTAAATTAACATATTAATGAAAGGTTAATGTGAACACTAATAGGGCTTTGCATATAAAATCGATTGATCTTTATTAATAAAAAAAAAATGTTTTGAGTAAACAATAAATTTTAATTTTTTCCCCACTCTTTATTACACACAAAATTTAAAACAGATTCTGCGCATCACTTACTTCTAAAATTCTTTGAATTCTGGGGGAAGCAAGAACTATATATAAGATTTTACCGCATACATTGTGCTGCAGAGAATTTACTAGCACGTCAAGTCGTTGTGTTATATTCAAGTTGTTTATTTTCTCACCTGTGGTGTGTATATCAAATTTTTTCAGTGTTGAGTCAAACAAACAGAAAATGACTGATTTCAAGCCTATTACAAATCCGAGTATACAATACACAAAGGTAAGTTTGATTCAATTTTTGTTTAGATAAATTATCTAGAATTAAATTATTCAAAAATTAAATTAGTTAAATTAAAAACTGAAAATTAAATACATTTTTTATCCTACATAATCTTTTAGTTTATTTTTTATCAGTAAATAGAGTTTATAAAAGCGTTGACTGTATTTTTCAGTCATAAAAATTTTATCTTTTCAAAAAAAAAGAATATTAGGAAAAATTTATTTTGTAAAACATTTTCATAAATATCTTAGAAATATTTATATTTAGTTTTTTTCATACATAGAAAGCTATAAATACCCGTACAATTATGGCATACATAATAAGAGGATAGTTATCACAATATAGACATGATAAGAAGGTGAAAGGTTTTAAAACGTAAAAATTAGTTGTTACATTATTGTAATGTTTAACCATCAAATGATAAAGTTAACAAGTTTTTTCAAGGAGTTTTTATAAACATTTTTTGTCAAGAATAGAAAAGATCAAATTTTAAAAATAGAAAAAGGACTAATTTACTTTTCAATTTATTCAATTTATTCAATTTACAAAATATAATAATTTTTAAAAATTTTCCATCTAATTTATAATTTACCTAAAATTTATGTTCGTTTTAGATTTTTATTAACAATGAATGGTACAATTCAGTGAGTGGGAAAAAATTTCCAGTCATAAACCCATCGAATGAAAAAGTTATTGCCGATGTGGCCGAAGGAGATAAGGTACAATTTTTTTTTTGCAATTCTTATAATATTCTATAAAATAATATTATTTGATTCAAAGCCCAGACTTTAATTTAAGATCCAAAAAATTAGTTTTTGAAGTTTTTTTTTTTGATAAAAACTCTTCCTTTAATCCTATAATTTAAAAAAAATATTTCTAATGAGTTAAATTTTTTTATTTTGATCTTAAATTAAACTTTTAAAGGTTCAATGATTATGTGGAGAAACTTTTATAAATTTTTTTTTTATAACTAAAATTATAAATTCAAACAAAATAACAGCACAATATATTTTATAATTTTTTTCCAAAATTTTCAGAATTATACAAATTTTAGTTAGTTTGATAGGTAATATTTTTTCCATGTGCTTTGATATATGATTTCCTAAATTCTTCATAAATATTTACATCAAATTTTGAAAGTGATGTTATAAAACAGAAAGATTTGAAATTTTTGACTGTGTTTCAATAATAGTGTATAATTAAATTTAAAATTCTTAATATCGAGTTAATGAAATGACATTATACGTGCGTGTCAAAGAAAAAAAAATTGCATAATATTTATAAATAACTACGTTTCAAAAAATACTAATTTCATTTTGTAATGTATCCTAATTCAACATATTAAGATGATCTGCAATTATTCAAGCTTACAAAGCACTTATCTCACTTAACTTCAGTTTTTTTCCTAATCGAATTATCACAATAGAATTGTATAATTAAAATAATTTTTTTTTTAAATAATAGCAAAACCAATAATTAACGTTAGCAAACACTATTTTTCATTCTGTATTTTATTTTACCCTTAATCAACTATTCAAGACGTGGAAATTATTAAAATTTTAATAAACTATTAGAAAATGATTTTGCAAAAAGAAAAATGAAAAATTTTTGTAGGCGGATATTGATAAAGCAGTGTCAGCTGCCAGAGAAGCATTTTCAAGAGGATCATTATGGAGACAAATGGATGCCTCGGCACGAGGAGTAATTATCAATAAGGTGATGACGTAATATTCATGTATATGTTCACTTTAGTTAATGAGGACGTTGCTATCTTATTAGAATTCTAAAATGCAAGAAGATAAAATTTCCATATAATAATAGAGGATTATGTTACTCTTTTAAAGTTGGCAGATCTAATGGATAAAAATGTCAATGAACTTGCTAGCATACAATCAGTAGAAAATGGAAAACCGTTTTCGAATTCAGTTGATGAAGTTATTAGATCAGCTAAACTTCTTCGATACTTCGCTGGATGCGCTGATAAAATCCATGGAAGCACCTTACCAGCTGGTAATTACAAAAAAACTAATTTTTGTATTTAATTTTTGAATCCGGTAAAGTAAGTAGGTATTTTATTCCATTTATATCCATCATTTTCAATTTTGAAAATCTGATATTAGTTATCAGAGACCCAAAAAAAACAAGTTTCAAAGCAAATCCGTTGATAAAAATTTGTCTTCCATATTTGATTCACCATTTTGTAATTCTGACAATTCTGAATTGTTGCGACAGATAACAATACTTTTGTAATTTTCTTCATTTGTCTCCACTTGCAATTACAGATGGAGATGTCTTTGCAATGACGAGAAAAGAACCAGTTGGAGTGGTTGGTTCAATAATTCCCTGGAACTATCCGATAACTATGGTGGGCATGAAAATTGGACCGGCTCTGGCAACAGGTTGCACAATGGTTATGAAACCAGCTGAGCAGACACCCTTAACGGCTCTTTATATTGCGAATCTCGCTAAGGAAGCTGGTCTTCCAAAAGGAGTTCTTAACGTTGTTCCTGGTTATGGAATCACTGCCGGTTCAGCATTAGCAGAACATCCTGATGTTAACAAAATCGCTTTCACTGGTTCTGTTAATGTAAGTTCTCCACAATAATATTCTACAATCGATATATAATTACTATTCTCTTCTATAAATTCTATTCTTTTCTGTTATGAATATTCTCTTTTAATAAATAGTACAAATTTAATATCTGGTATTGGTAAAAGAATAAATGATCGATGAAAGAAATTATTATTAGCAAGAGTCGAGATAAGAGACTCAAAAAAGAAGAGTCGGAAGGGAAGGGCTCAAAAAATGTACGTAGGTGCTGGGAAAGCTTCTTAAAGTAAATACGGAAGTTAGCCAAACACAATTGGTGGGTATAATGAGGATTACTATTTCAAAGAATTTGGGAAATTTCCTTTGCAATCGTCATAGAGAGTGACTTTGTTAAAAGCCTAGTAATTTACCCACAAATAGCAATTCTAGTTGGTACCCAGGGTTATGAAAAAACTGATGCAGATCTGCGGAATTTTATTTTGTTTCTATGATGAGGTTGTCTAACCTTAGACACTGAAACCTAGTATTTCTGACGATACACATTAAATTTTATTCAATCATCATCATTTATTCCACCAATACCACAAAAACTATGGAAGAACCTAACAATGACTCACAAACTTTAAATCATTTTCCAAATAATCTAGATTGGCAGAAAAATAATTGAGGCTTCAGCAAAGAGTAATTTAAAGCGCGTTACCCTCGAACTTGGAGGAAAGAGTCCATTGGTGGTTTTTGAAGATGCAGATCGTAAGTATAGAAATTAAATCAAAAAAGAAACTAAATACAAAAAATTAAAACCACCTTCTTTTTCAGTTGAACTAGCCGCTACTTATACGTCCTTGGCTTTTCTAAATGCGGGACAAATTTGCTTGGCTCCAACAAGAGTTTACGTTCAAAGTGGTGTCTATGATAAATTTGTCGATATGATCGTGAAAAGGGCAACAAATTTAAAAGTCGGGGGACCATTTGAGACTGATTCTTTTTACGGATCACAAGTAATTATATATTTCTTTAAATCAAAAATATTTTACATATTTATTTCATTTGAATCGTATTTTTATTTGAAATCTCTAAAAAAAATTGTTTTAGATTGATGACAGAATATTTAACAGAGTAATGAGTTACATTGAACTGGGTAAAAAGGAGGGTGCAAAATTAGAGACCGGTGGACATCGTCATGGTAAATTGGGCTTTTTTGTGCAGCCCACAGTTTTTTCGAACGTCAAAGATAGTATGACTATTGCTAAGGAAGAGGTAATTTTTACTGTTAGAGTGCTAAGTTTTTCCATATAGCCCAGCTGGTCAATAAAGTGACCATTATAGCCCTTGGGCAATAAAGTGTCCATTATTGCCCTAGGGCAATAATAGGCACTTTATTAACCACCATCCCTTAATTTTTATAGATTTTTGGCCCAGTGCAATCACTTTTAAAATTCGACACCCTAGAGGAAGTTATTGCAAGAGCAAATAATACAACTTACGGATTGGTCGCTGGTGTCTTCACAAAAAATATTGATCAAGCATTGGAATTTTCAAAAGCAGTTGAAGCTGGTACTGTTTGGTAAGTTTGCCAACAGAGCACAATTCAATTACTAATTTCCAACAATTAATTTACAATTATTAACATTCTTTTTTCTTTTACCCATAAATTAAAGGGTCAACCAATGGTTTAATTTATCCGCACAAACTCCATTCGGTGGTTACAAACAATCAGGAATTGGACGAGAAATGTAAGGAAACTTTTAATTTTTTTAAAATTTATTCCTACACTTGGAGAAATATGTTAGCTGTTGATAATATTGTTAAAATTGACAGAAAATGGTAAAACATTGTTTATTTAATTTTCTTTTTATGTTACAGAGGAATTGACTCACTTGATCATTACATGGAGGTCAAGACAATTAATATTAAATTACCCACTAATCATTAAATTGAAAAATGAATCAAATTTTAGTAAACATCTAAAACATTTTCCTAATAGACACAAAATATTGGTGCTTCTCTACAGTATGTACATTAAGAAGAATATTTGTAATTTTTTAGAATAAAACTTTTCATAATTTACATAGGAATAATAAATTTTTAATTTAGACCCTATTTATTATTATAACAAAAAATACTTAAATACCGAAAATGAAATAAATTACTAAGAAAAAACCTTTATTCCTTAAAAAGATGTTGCAAAAATATGTCAAAAAAGGATTTTCTAGAATTGCGAACATGAATGAGAAACAAAATTCAAAATGGCGACTCAAACATGGCGGACAGAAGAAAATTTATCGAATTCGTCTGTGAAATAAATATAAAATGCATAAAGTATACTTTTACATTCACATTACAATAGAAAGTATTATTTATTATTTAATTTTTTATTTATTATATTCATTTATTTTATAAATAAATATTTTATTATATTTTTACATTTTATTATTCATTATATTTATTTATTATTATTTTCATTATTCATTTATACTTTCAATTCTATTATTTTAGAAAAATAGGAATGTGAAACGAATTTAAAAATTCAAAATGTCGAATCAAACATGGCGGGCAAAAAAAAAAATTTGTAGAATTCGTCTCTAAAATAAATATAAAATGTATTTAAAGAATACTTTTACATTCACAGTACATCAATAAGTATTATTTATTATACTTTTAATTACGTTATTTTTCGAAAATAGGAAAGAGAAACGAATTTCAAAATTCAAAATGTCGGACAAAGAAAATTTGTAGAATACATCTATATAAAATACAAAATTATTTATTGTACCTTAAATTATATTATTATTAAAAAAAACAATTAAAAAATTTTTTTCCCAACCATTTTCAACTGAAAATTAATTTCAAAATTTAAATAATATAACTTGGCGCCAAAAAATAAAATTTCTTTTTTCAGAAAATAGAAACAAGATTAATATACCGTTATACTACTGTAAAACAGGTTTTCCATTTACTTGCCTACATCTCTGTATTAAAATTGAGAGGAAAAAAAAATTTATTTTCCTCAATGAAAACATATTTTTATTATCATAAGTGTATCAATAGAGAAAATTGAGTACAGTTAAATTTATAGGAACTAAAAATATAGTAAAATTGTCAATATGGGAAGAGACAGAGAGAGAGAGGAGAGGAGAGGAGAGGGGAAGATTCATACATTGTATGTAAATAACTGGAGCTGCAGATAATGCTGACGCGTGTTATCGGTCTTTGGAGTTCGAAAGCAGTAGACTTTAATCATGATACTCAGTAAGTTGTGTGCGCGTCTACGAATCACTGCCACGCCGTTTATTCCACCTTGTTTGGAATTAGAAAAAAATGTCACAAGAAATATGCATTTCACCTATGTACCCGATAAAGAATTACAAACAAATGGTAAATATTCGAAATTATTTTTTATCATATTTTTAAGAGAAAAATATGCCTTGCATTTAAAGTATAAATTTTGATAGAGATTCAATACAAGAAATTTCTTGATTACCATATGAAAATAACACGATATACGACTATAGATTTCACAATATCAAAATTTAAAATCGAGTTTTTTTAACTTGCGCATAAAACTTCTTCTGCTATTTATCGATATTTTACATTATGATCTAGTGTTTAAGTATTTCTATTATTAATATAATAATAATTATTATTATAACTGATTTTGTTATAATTGTAATAATAATATATTATATTATTTAATAAACGGACGTAAAATTATTTAAACAATAATTAATATTATTATAATTATAATAAAATTAGTTACAGTAATTATTATTATATTAATAATAATAATATTAATACTAAAACACTTAATCATAAAGTAAAATATAAATAAACGGTACAAAAAGTTAATTAATATTAATATTATTATTATTATTATTATTATTATTATTATTATTATTATTATTATTATTATTATTATTATTATTATTATTATTATTATTATTGTTATTATTTTATTAATGTAAAGTATAAAAATTCGAATTTTTTAAAAATAATTCTAAAGAAATTAATAGAAAAATGAAATTCTTTCAAAAATAAATTTGCGTAGTGATATATAATTTTAGAAAATTTTAATAAAAGAATATTACATTAATAAACATTTTGAAAATTTTTAAATTCACTGAAAGCGATAAATAATTGCAAATTTTTGCATTATATCATAAAATATTATAATACTGTGTTATTTTAAAATAATAAATTTTGTTTTCATAATAATAAAAATAGTATAATAATGGTAAAACTAAAAAAAATATTATAATTTAATTATAAGACTAATAATTTTTTATTGACTATTGAATATAATAAAATAGGTATAAAAAATAATGAGTTATTAATAAATTTTTTCATTTTTTAGTTGAAACCAAACGGCTAAACATGTATCAAGCAATAAATGATGCTTTGAGACTCGCTATGGAGAAAGATTCTACAGCTGGTAAAAAACAAAAATTTGCAAATGCAATATAGTCTTAAAAATTTATATTATATAAAAATAAAAAATTTATAAACTTTAATTTAGTGGATATTTATAAATTTTAATTTAAGCTAAATTTCTGAATTTCAATTTGACATAAATTTATAAATTCTAATTTATTTTTAGAGTAATTCCATGTAAAGTGATCCAATAGAAAATTAGATTTTAAAGAAAATTGTTTTATTCAAATTGACTTAATTTAAGTGATTTTAATTTTTATTATAGTGAATTTTGAAGCAATTTTGAAGCAATTTTTCTGTAATTTTCAATACCAATACCCTTTCTTCAAAAAAAAATTATTTAACCCCTTTTTTTAAAAATAAACCTTATTTTTCAATTCTTTCAGAAATTACCTCTTTTTTAAAAAAAATTTATTGAAAAGCTGATACCTATTTTTTTCAGTAAATTATGTAAAGTTAAAAAATCGGACAACAATGGATTTTCAATAAAATAATTCAAAATTTATTTAAAAAATTAATTTTTTTTTATTTTCTTGATAACCCATTGTAGTCCTATTTTTAAAAATTGCATAATTTATTAGAAAAAATTTCAGCTATCTAATAAAAATGATAAAAATTAAAAAAAGAGGTAGTTTTTTTTTTAAAAGTTAATTAAAAAAATTAATATTTAAAAATATTAAAAAGT
This sequence comes from Leptopilina syphax, assembly GCA_032872505.1. Classification (NCBI taxonomy): domain Eukaryota; kingdom Metazoa; phylum Arthropoda; class Insecta; order Hymenoptera; family Figitidae; genus Leptopilina; species Leptopilina syphax. The sequence goes on along the minus strand of CM065471.1, from coordinate 34,484,346 downwards.
TAATATTTTAGAATTGTATTATTTTATTATTATTTTATTTTTAATTTATTATTATTTTATCCACTTAAATACAATTAATTTTTATAAAAGTTAATATTTTAGGATTTTATTATTTTATTTATATTTTATTATTATTTTATCCACATAATTTATACAATTAATTTTTATAAAAGTTGATATTTTAGGATTTTATTACTTTAATATAGAACAACATTTAATTCAGAGTTTTAAGCGATTACTAGAAAATTAAAATTTTTACTTTTTGGAAAAAATTTTTTTTTTTAATTTTTACTTATAGTTTCACGTGGAATTGCTCTTTAAATATATAAGAGGGTTTAAAAAATAAAAATTGCCCTTTAATTAACATTAATTTATAAATAAATAATTTAAACAAAAATTATTAAATAAATCTTTATTTGAAATAGTTTTTCCTTCCATTACAATAGTTGTAAAGAATTTTTTTTTTATTTTTGGAAGATGATGAAAAAATTAAAAAAGAAAAACAATGATCTTTTTTAATAAGACGACGTTTTTTTTAATTTTTCCATTATCTTCCAAAAATCGAAAAACATTTCTTTATAAATATTGAATAAATCATTTGAATATAAATTTGAAAACAATTTTTTTTAAAGAAAAATATAATAAATTTGATACATAAATTTTTTTTGTATTTATTAATAAAGAGGAAATAAAAATATTTGCAATAAATTAAATATAAATTAAATAATAAATATAAATAGATAATAATAAACAATAAATTAAATATAAGAATAATTATTTTCAAAAAAAATAACAGAATTTACAAAAAAAAAAAAAAATTACAGTAATTTTCGGCGAAGATGTGGCATTTGGCGGCGTATTTCGTTGTACAATGGAATTGCAAAAAAAATTTGGCGCAGATCGTGTTTTTAATACACCATTATGCGAGCAGGGAATTGCTGGATTTGGAATTGGTCTTGCTAATCAGGGCGCCACAGCAATAGCTGAAATTCAATTTGCTGACTATATATTTCCAGCATTCGATCAGGTAAATTTCTTTTTCATAAATACTTTTTCTCTTTCTCTTTGGATAAAATGATCATTTTGAAATTTTTATCACCGTTTGTAATAAGTGAGAATTTCTCTATTACCAACAGTTGGTAAATGAAGCGGCGAAGGTACGTTATCGAAGTGGTGGTACATTTGACTGCGGAAAGCTGACGGTACGTGCGCCAAGTGGTGCTGTTGGTCATGGCGCACTTTACCATTCACAAAGTCCCGAGGCTTATTTCGCCCACACTCCCGGACTCAAGGTTATTATATCTACATCTGTGTCTTTTGCATATGCAATTTTTTTTGTTTAACATATTTTATATTCAAATAACTGTAGGTAAAAACAAATTTTTTTTTTTTTTTTTTTTGAGGAAATAATCAATTGGAAGAGAAGAATGCAACATATGGTTCTCTTGATAGAAAATAATGGTAAATAATATTGCAAATATTCGTGCAATATGGAAGCTTGCAACAAGTCTGCAGATGGGTTGTTGTACAATATTTCCAAGTTTACACTGCAAGATTGCTGCAAGCTTGCAATAAGCAAAGCAAAATGTCTGGAATATTTTTTTTTATACTGCCTCTTTATATTAAGGCAATAAAAAATTAATCTAGCATAGGACATTTTGCTTTGCTTACTGCAAGCTTGCAGCAAGCTTAGCATGCAATATTTTCAAGCTTACAACGCAAAATTGCAGGAAAAACATTAAAATAAAAAAAAAAAAAAAACTTACATGCAATCTTTTAATTCTTTTATGTCAAGATTGCAGGAAACTTTTTCTGAAATATTGTTACATTGCAGTAAACCTTGCACTATAAACTTGGCAATATTCTGACAATATTAATAAAAAACATTATTAAAAAAAAAAAAAAAACTTGCATGCAATCTTTTAATTCTTTTATGTCAAGATTGCAGGAAACTTTTTCTGAAATATTGTTACATTGCAGTAAACCTTGCACTATAAACTTGTCAATATTCTGACAATATTAATAAAAAACATTATTAAAAAAAAAAAAAAAAAAAAAAAAAAAAAAATTGTCTTGTAAAGTTAATATTGTGAAATTAGTATTAATATTCTAAAATTAATATTAATTTCATTAACAAGAGAACTAATTAAAAAATTAAAATTTAAGACAAGAGATAAAAAGACAAAAAAAAAAATTTCCATCAATAAAAAACGAAACTCGACCTTTCTTTTCCAATTGATTATCATTCGTGTTTTGTAAATAATTTATTTTGAGTTATTTTTTTATTACTATTTAGTGCGTGATACAGAGAAAAAAAAGAGACTTCCCTAGGTTGACCGTGAAAAGATACCAGGGAGTCCTAATATGGATGGCCTTTCATTGAAAGAGGCTTTTAGCTATTGAAAGAGGATACGGATTAATGATCCAAATGAAAAATAGTCTTTAGGGGTCATTCGCAACATACGTGATATAGAATAGAAAACTCCTGAATGAGATTTCATTTATTGAATATATATATATATATTTTTTTTTTTGCATTCATTACATATACAATTTTTAGTTTTTATGTTTAATTTTTTTTTACTTTCTCCAAATAGAAATAGTAAAAAGAATATATTTATCACTTTGAAAAGTAAAAAAAATTCGAAATTATAATCTAAAATATTCTTGTCCAAAGTTTCAATTAAAAAAAAAAAAAAAAAATATCTCAAATTAAAATTTTCAAAGTATTTTAATTCATATCGTGAAAAAACCCAGTTAAAAATAAGACATTTTTTTATACTTCTTTATTCAGCTTTTGTAGAGTAATTTTTATTTACATTTGTTTTAAAACTTTTATCACTCATAATATATCTTTTTATGAATGAAAGCACAAAATACGATTATTATTGTTTAAAACAAAGTCTAATAAATGAAAAAAACTTTAATTTTGTCCACTGTATATTATTAACATCAAAGTAATTAATTGATTTATGAATAAACAATCGAATTAAATTAAAATAAAAAAGTTCCACTTATTATTCATATAGTAAATGCATTTCATAATAAAGAAATTGGAATAAGAAAAGTGGAATAAATAAAATTAAACTTTTAGATAAAAAATTATTTAATAAAAAAGGAAAGAAAATAGTAAAAATAGTAAAAGAAGGAAATTCATTATTTCTCAACTAAGATTTTCCAATTTATCGATTCGCGTGACATCTAAACCATATACATGCCCTTAAAAAAAATTAAAAGAAATTTTAAACAACTAATAATTTAATGAATAAACAACCTTGAGTATAATAACAAAAAGTTCAATAATATTTATAATAAAAAGACTAGATAAACAATAAATTAAAAATTTATAAAAAAAAACACAAGATAAGAAAAAAAGTTAAATAAACAAAATAAAAATAGAAAAGTGTAACGTGAAGGCTGTATAGATATGTATGTAGAGCTTCTAACCTACAGCCTACAGGCTAACAGAAGAAATTTTTTATTAAATGCCCGACTTCCATATAATACATCGATTTCAAGCTATATCCATGTGTTAAAATAATATTTTTTTTTATTATTTATTAAACCCTATATGTAAGACGTGAAAAAAAAAGTTTTATACAACTTGGTTTACTTATTTAATTTTTATAATTTTCTTTATATATACTTTTAAGAAGATAATGATTACAACGGAACGTTTATAAAAAGAAAATATGTGACAAGTCAAATGTGATAAAAGGGAAAAAATATTTTTTCTTCTATATTCCTCTTTATCAATTAATAATTGTCATAAAATAAAGATTAAATATGTGTATTAAGGCAATATTTTGGTAAAATAATGTTGTGATAAAATTAAGGCAATATTTTAGAAAATAATAACTAATTAAGGCAATATTTTGGCAAAATAATAACTAATAGCAAATTAAAGCATTATTATGTTAAAATTAAGAAAATATTGTGACAATTTAAGGCAATATTTTGACAAAATAATGGCATAAATTAAAGCATTATTATGTCCAGATGAAGAAAATATTATGACAAATTAAGGCAATACTTTGGCAAAATAATAGTAAATTAATGAATCATTCTGGCAAAATAAAGGCACTATTCTAACAAATTAAGGCAATATTTTGTCAAAATAATGACAAAGTAAAGCGTCACTTTTGCAAAATTAAAAAAACAATGAGACAAATTATGACAATATTTCGGCAAAATAATTTCAAATTAGAGCATTACTACAACAAAATTAAAACAATATTCTGACAATATATAAATTCAATATTTTGGCAAAATAATTGCAAATTAAAAAATCACTGTTGCAAAATTAAAATATTTTAACAAATTAAGGCAATATTTTGACAAAATAATGGAAAATTTAAGATTTACTGTGGCTAAATATAGGAAATATTGTGTCAAATTTAGACAATATTTTGGCCTAATAATGTCAAATAAAAGCATTGCTACGACACAATTAACGCAAAATTGCGACAAATTAAGGCAAAATAATGTTAAATTAAAGCGTCACTGTGTCAAAATGAAGGAAATACTGTAAAATATTGCGGCAATAATTACACAAAATAATGTGAAATTGATGCCTTATTGTGGCAAAATTCAGAAAACTTTTTTGCCAAATTAAAGTAATATTTTGTCAAAATAATGTCAAATTAACGCGTCACTATATCGAAATAAAGGAAACATTTTGAAAAATTAAAGCAATATTTTGTCAAATTAAAGTATCAGTGTGGCAAAATTAAGGCAATATTTTGGCAAAATAATGGCAAATTAAAGCATCATTGTGTCGAAATAAAGAAAATGTTGTGCCATATTAAGGCAATATTTTGGCTAAATAATGGCAAATTAAAGCGTCACTGTGTCGAAATATAGGAAATATTGTGCCAAATTAAGGCAATACTTTGGCAATAAAATGGCAGATTAAAACATTACTGTTTGCAAAATTTATAAAAGATTGAGATAAATTAAGGCAATATTTTTGCAATATAATGGCAAATTAAAGCATTACTGTGAAAAAATTTAGAAAACAAATTAAGACAATATTTTGTCAAAATAATGACAAATTAACGCGTCACTATATCGAATTAAAGGAATTATTTTGAAAAATTAAAGCAATATTTTGTCAAAATAGTGGCAAATTAAAATATAAGTGTGGCAAAATTAATTTAATATTTTGGCTAAATAATGGCAAATTAAAGCGTTACTGTGACGAAATAAAGGAAATGTTGTGCCAAATTATGACAAAATAATGGCAAATTAAAGCATTACTCTTGCAAAATTAAGAAAATATTGTGACAAAATTAAGGCAATATTTTATCAATATAATGGTAAAATTAAAGCATTACTCTTGCAAAATTAAGAAAATATTGTGACAAAATTAAGGCAATATTTTATCAATATAATGGTAAAATTAAAGCATTACTGTTGCAATATTTAGAAAACATTCTGTTAAATTAAGGCAATATTTTGACAAAATAATGGTAAATTAAGGCTAAAGTTGTAAGTTAAGCGTCACTGTGTCGAAATAAAAGAAATGTGCCAAATTAAGGCAATATTTTGGCAAAATAATGGTAAATTAAAGCTAAAGTTGTAAGTTAAGCGTCACTGTGTCGAAATAAAGGAAATGTTGTGCCAAATTAAGGCAGTATTTTGGCAAAATAATGGCAAATTAAAGCATTATTGTTGCAAAGTTAAGAAAACATTGTGACATATTAAGGCAAAATAATGGCAAATTAAAGCGAAATAAAGGAAATATTGTGACAAATTAAGGCAATATTTTGGCAAAATAATTTCAAATTGAAAATTCACTGTTGCAAAATATAAGAAAAATATTGTGACAAATTAAGGCAATATTTTGGCGAAATAATGGCAAATGAAAGCGTCAATGTGTCGAAATAAAGGGAATGTTGTGCCAAATTAAGGCAATATTTTGGCAAAATAATGGTAAATTAAAGACAAATTTGTAAATTAAGCGTCACTGTGTCGAAATATAAAGGAAATGTTGTGCCAAATTAAGGCAATATTTTGGCTAAATAATGGCAAATTAAAGCGTTACTGTGACAAAATAAAGGAAATGTTGTGCCAAATTAAGGCAATATTTTGGCAAAATAATGGCAAATTAAAGCATTACTCTTGCAAAATTAAGAAAATATTGTGACAAATTAAGGCAACATTTTGGCAAAATAGGTCAATTTAGTGTCAAATTGAGGCTAAAATTAATGCAATTCAGGCAATATTGTAACAAATTAAAAAAATATTTTGTTAATTAAGAAAATATTGTAGCAAATTAAGACAAAATTTAACAAAATGAATCAAAACTAAAACAATACTTTTTAAATATTGTGGTAATTTGCGGCAATATTAAGAAAATTTTATAGTAATGACATAGAAAATTAAAGAAAAATAGTGTCAACTCTGATGTGACAATATTGTGACAAAATTAAGGCAATTCTGCAGCAATTTTAGGACAAAATTAAGAGAATTTAGTGGCAATTGAGGCAATTCTAAGCCAAAGTTATACCAAAATGTTATACCAAAATTATAGGCAAAATGCTATCAATTGATACAATATTGCAGAAAATTGTTCTTAAAACAATAAAATTTTAATGCCATGAAATAATTTATCAAAATTGTGTCAATTCTTTAATTAAAATTCAATCAATTTTTTTGCAATACAATGGCAATATTGAGCCAAAAGTATATATAAAAATTAAGAAGGCAACTCAGTAGCAATATTGCATTAAATTGTCCAATTGCAACATCATTGCCATAAACTGTTTCTCATATATACCATTTATTTTGCCATTCAGTTTTTATACTCATATTATTTTCCGGAAACAAGTTGAATCATCAATTATGTCAAATGAAAAATCTAAATCAGCCTCAGGGTGTAAAATTCCTTCTTTAGCAAATGTGCATATCGTGTATCATCATCTTTGTACATTCTCCATAAACTTTCTTTCCTTTCACTTATTTCTTTTTTTCTGCTTTTTTTTCTTTTTTTTTAGATCAACTATCACAACACATTTGAGCATACATTATGTATATTCGCAGCTCTTCTTTTCTGCTATTATAAAGAAAATAAAAATAAAATATATGAAAGTGTTACTCCACATTATACCTTCTACTACTAATCTTCACATTACGTGCGGTTTAATGTTCCTATTATATGTTACGAAAGAAAATCGTTCCGAACTATTACGTCAATTTTTAAAAATTTCATCACAATTTTTAAACCCATTAATAGAAAAAAAAATTCTGTTCTTTTTCCTTGAACGTTTAAAAATATAATATACGTACATAAATAAATAATTTCAGTAAGGTGAATATTTCTCCTATGTATATAGGTGTATATATATTTTGAAAATTTATTTTTGGCATGTCATTTTCAAAAGAAAAATTTTGTAATATCACCCTCGAACAGTTATCAGATCTGACAAAACACGCAAGAATATTTTTTAATGTATAGTATAAATAAATCATGATATAAAATAAATACAAAGTCTTCAAATACAAACAAAGAAAAGTTCAGTAAATACAGGAATAAATAATAAATACAAAAGTGCATAGTAAATTTAAAAAAAAAAATATTAAAATAAATTTTTAAATCCGAAACTAGTTTTATTTTTATTTTATCGATTATTAAAAATTTTTTATTTTATATTAAGAATATTTGAAACATTATGACGTCACAGATTGTACAAAGCATGTATTCAAAAACTGTGACGTAACAAAGGTTCAAACGTCCTTAAATGTTTATTTTTTTAAATTTTCTATAAATGTTACGTAATAAATTATTTTTGTCCTATTACTTTATTTGTTAAATAATAAAAAACTACTCTCTAAATTTGAATTAGTAAAAATGTTCAGTAATTTGAATTAGTGACTGAATTTTTACTATCGAATTAGTAAAATTTACTATTAATTTAGTAGAAATTATTATTTATTTGTAAATTTTACTATTACAGGATTGTCACAAAAATTTAATTTTGTTTTTCCCTGATTTTCAAAAAAAAATTTGACTTTTTCCCTGACCCTGAAAAATATTCTGATTCACTCCAAAAATTATTAGATTTTTCAAAACAATGTTGTATTACATTTATTTAAGAATTTCTTTAATTGTAAAATTATTTAAAAACATCAATAACTTCTTTTTCAAATAAATATTTAATCATTATCTATTATTTTTCTATAGGAATTAAGATTTTCAAATTCAAAGCTTCTGAAATCCAATTTTTAAAATCGCTATAACGCTTTTTATATTTATTTATAATTTTAAATTTTAAGTGAAATTCATTTTTTAATCAATTTTTAATAGTAAATTATTTAAGAATTCAATTATTTAAATACAAAAATAAATAATTTATTAAATAATTGAATATTTTTTAACATTAAATTTTTATGAAGAATTTACTCAAAAAAATTTTTTTTTTAAATTAAAAAATAATTAAAAATAATTGAATTCTTTCGGCGAATTTAAAAAAAATTTTTAAACAAATGCAATTTTCTATCATTTTATTTAAATTTGTACCAAAAATAATTGAAATTTTGCGATAACTTTTGTTATTTATGAAAATAATTGAATTCTTGCAACGAATTTTATTCAAAAAATTTTTAAAGAATTGAATTCCTTTGAAAAATTTTATTTGTGAAAATAATTGAATTCCAGAGAAAAATATTATTATTTATGAAAATAATTAATTTCTTGTGAAGAATTTTATTTAAATTTTTTCAAATAATTGAATTCCAGAGAAAAATATTATTATTTATGAAAATAATTAATTTCTTTTGAAAAATTTTATTCAAATTTTTTTAAATAATTGAATTCCCATAAAAAATGTATTATTTGTAAAAATAATTGAATTCTTAAGAGAAGAATTGTATTGAAAATAATTGAATTGTATAGAAAAATTTTTATTAAAATTGCAATCTTGTAAAAAATTTTGTCAACATTTTTTTTTTCATAATAGAATTTTTAAAAAAAGTTTATTTAAATTTTTCGGAATAATTGAAATTTTGACAAGAATTTTATTTAATTTTTTTAAAAATAATTGAATCATTATTTTATATCATATGAATATTGTTATTGTAACTTCATCAAAATTATTTTAATCATTTTAATTCAATTATTATTTTCTAGAATTTTAAATTATTTTTTATGAAAATAATAATTGAATTCCTTAAAAAAAATTATTATTTATAAAAATAATTGAATTCCATAAAAAAAAATTTATTATTTATAAAAATAATTAAATGTTTGCATACAATTTTATTACTATTTTTTTAAATAATTGAATTTTTTTTGGGAAATTTTATTAACATACTAGATATTGAAAATAATTGAAATTAGAAAAATTTTTGAAAATAATTTAAATTAGGACAAGAATTTTTTTGACATTTATGAAAATAATTGAATTTTGGAGAAGAATTTTGTTATTTATAAAGATATAATTGGGATTTTTACGGGAATTTTTTTCAAATTTTGAACATAGTTGAATTTTATAAGAAGAACTTTATTTTTTCTTTTGAGAATAATGGAATTTTTGCAATTATTTGTAATTCCTCCAAAATTCAATTTTTTTTAGTGTTTTCAACAAAAATTTAAATTAGAAAATTTTTAAATTCTATTATTTTTAAAATTGCTAATTTTATTTAAAAAAAGGTAGTAAGAAGTTAGCCGCGCGAATTGTTGCTGTTAATAGTAATTTCTACTAAGCTAATAGTAAAATTTACTAATTCAATAGCGAATTTTAAATTTACTATTTATAGTAAATTTTAACTATAAATATATTATTTATTTTTTTATTTATAGTATATTTTAATTTTTTTTAATTTACTAATAAATAGTAAATTTCTACTAAACTAATAGTAAAATTTACTAATTCAATAGCGAATTTTAAATTTACTATTGATATAGTAAATTTTAACTATAAATATATTATTTATTTTTTTATTTAATAGTATATTTTAAATTTTTTTTAATTTACTAATAAATAGTAAATTTCTACTAAACTAATAGTAAAATTTACTAATTCAATAGCGAATTTTAAATTTACTATTTATAGTAAATTTTAACTATAAATAGTATTACTTATTTTTTTATTTATAGTATATTTTAATTTTTTTAATTTACTAATAAATAGTAAATTTCTACTAAACTAATAGTAAAATTTACTAATTCAATAGCGAATTTTAAATTTACTATTGATATAGTAAATTTTTCTAATAAATAGTAATTTCTACTAAACTAATAGTAAAATTTACTAATTCAATAGCGAATTTTAAATTTACCATTAATCTAGTAAATTTTACTAATAAATAGTAATTTCTACTAAACTAATAGTAAAATTTAACTAATTCAAGAGCAAAATTTAAATTAGTAAACATTGTTACTAATTTAAATTTAGAGAGTACCCGTTTGTATATATTTATAAATTATAAGTATTGAGAAGAATTGAGTAACACTTTTCTTATAAATTACTACACGTTATTACGTAGTAGACAAATACTAAGCCAGTTGACAGTTTCTGTTTATCAATTTTTTTTTATCTATGTACATACACATAATGTATACGTGATTTAGTGTCAGACAACTTTGTGTCCAATTCGATAAAAAAAAAAAAGAAAAAGTTCCAGTGTAAAAAAAATTGTCAAGATTCCAGAATTAATGAGAATGGCTTAATTCATCAATGTTGTTTAAAAATACTTCCCCATAAGTCGAATTAAATTATGGTTTTCTTTCCCACCTTTGTTTGTAATTCAAAGAAAACATATTTATAGGCTTTGAAAAAAAATTGTGATCACTAAAAAAACTTTCTTCATACATCTATATATATGTGGCATCTATATACACGTGCTATGCGTCGTGTAATATTCATTGAAAAGCTTTGACAGAATTTCCGCACATGGAAAGAGAGAGAGAGAGAGAGTGTGTACAATGATGATGTAAAACTAACGATTAAATTCAAATATATAATACACGCAGATAACATGACTTTAGAGTTATATACACACACTCTCAATTCGATTAAAACCCGATCAAGAAACAACGTCTCAATTCTCATAGTTTTCGCATTTCGAATTGAAACTGAGAAAACTTTGTAATGAAATCGTTTGAAATCAAGATAAATTCCAGTCCATCTATGTGTTTAACGTGCGTGTGAAATGTGAGGTAATTTATATTCTTGGAATTGTAATTAAAAATTCTTCACAATCATGAAATTATTTATGCTATATAGGTACATGTGTGTTTTGAAAAGTAAATTCGTGATCGTATTTTTGTTAATGATTTTAAGGCTTCATTGAAATATAAACGAATTGAAACTTCATTGAAATTTGACGACAGTTGTTTGAAATTAAAATTCAAAATTTCGAATAAAATGGGATTGGAAAAAATCTAAAAAGAATCATTTATATTTTTAGAAACTATCTACCTAATATGGAAGCTTGCAAAAAGTGTGGAAAATTAAAGCATTACTGTGGCAAAAATAAAGGAAATGTTTTCAATAATTAAGGAATTATTTTGGTATAAAATAGTGGCCAATTAACACATTATTGTATAGTTGACAGGGATTATAAAATTAAATATCTATTATTACCACTTTCAAATTATTGATCATATTAATTTTATTTATAAAACTTGCATCAACATGATTGGTCTTCAGGTTATTTTAAATAAATAAAATTTTTACAAATCAGAATATTAACCCATAAATGTAATAAATTATTAGTCTTAATAGACACAAAATTTATGCTTTGTAAGTAATAAAAACACTTTTAAGGAAAGGTTTAAATAAATAATATTCCCATTGCAATCATTAAAAACAAAAAATTTTAATTATAGATAAATAAAAAATTGTTATAATCAATAATTAGCTAATGATAAATGTATGCATAATGCTTTAATAGTTTTTTTTAGATTTATAAAAATTAAGACAATTATTAGGCTAAAATTAAGGCAATATTTTGGTAAATTAATGTCAAATTACAGCATTACTATACGACAAAATTAAAACAACATTCTGCTAAATGAAAGCAATATTTTGGCAAAATAATGTCAAAATTAAAGCATTATTGTGATAAAATTAAGAAAATATTGTGACAAATTCAGTCAATATTTTATGCAAATTTATGTCAAATTAAAGCATTACTTTATATATTAAGGCAATATTTTGGTAATATAATGTTGTGCCAAAATGAAGGCAATGTTTTAGAAAATAATTACTAATTAAGGCAATATTTTGGCTAAATAATGTCAAATTAAAGAATCACTGTGGCAAAATAAAGGAAATTTTGTGAAATATTAAGGCAATAATGACAAAATGATGTTAAATTAATTCAATACTATGGTAAAATTACGAAATTATTGTAGGAAATTAAGGCAAAGTTTTAGAAAAATAATGCTCAATTGAAGATATATGCTGTGTCCAAATTAAAACAATTTAAAAGAATAATAGCTAATTCAGTCAATGTTGTGACGAATTAAGCAACTTTTTTCGAAATAAAGAAAATATTTAGAAAAATTATGGCAATATTTTGACAAAATAATGGCAAATTAAAGCATTATTATGTCTAGATGAAGAAAATATTGTGAAAAATTAAGGCAATACTTTGGCAAAATAAAGCATTACAGTGTCAAAATTAAGAAAATAGTATGACAAATTAAGGTAATATTTTGGCAAAATAATGGCAAATTAAAGCGTTAATGCATCGAAATAAAGGAAATATTGTGCCAAACTAAGGCAATACTTTGTCAAAATAATGGCAAATAAAAGCAATTTTGTGGCAGAATTAACAAAATATTGTGATAAATTAAGTCAATATTTTGCCAAATTAAGGCATCACTGTGTCAAAATAAAAAAAATATTGTGACAATTTAAGGCAATATTGTGGCAAAGTAATGGCATATTACAACGAAATAAAGGAAATATTGTGACAAATTAAGGCAATGTTTTAGCAAAATAATGGCAAATTAAAGTATTACTGTGGCAAAATTAATAAAACATTGTGACAAATTACGGTAATATTCTGTCAATAAAATGGCATATTAAATCCCCACTGTGGCAAAATTAAGAAAATATTGTGACAATTTAAGGCAATATTTTGGCAAAATAATGGCATAAATTAAAGCATTATTATGTCCGGACGAAGAAAATATTATGATAAATTATGGCAATATTTTGGCAAAATAATGGTAAATTAAAGCCAAAGTTTTAAGTTAAGCGTCACTGTGTTGAAATAAAGGAAATATTGTGCCAAATTAAGGCAATATTTTGGCAAAATAAAAGCAAATAAAGGAAATATTGTGAAAAATTTAGGCTATAATTGAGAAAAACAATGTCAAATGAAATCAGTGTTGTGTCAAAATTAGGCAATATGTTTGCTGAATTGAGAAAAAGTTAGGGGTACAGTGGGAAATATTGTGTCAAAATAGGGCAAATTATTGGCAAAATAAGGCAAAATTACGGCAATTCAGGCAATGTTGTAGTAAATTAAGGCAATATTTTGGAATTTAAGGAAAACACATAGCAAATTGAGCATGGCATTAATAAAAGCTAATCTTACCGCAAACTTATTACAAGCTTTCTTTACTATCTCAGAACTTTAGTTATAAAAATTAAAACCAAATGACGATTTAATATACCCAAAATCGTTTTCAAATTGACAAGCAATAGAAAATTGACTCCTGTTTTAATAAAATCATTTGAAATCATCATTAGTATAATCTGTGGCCCCGAAGAAAACTTTTAAAATGCGAGACATTCCAAATGCAAAATAAAAAGATCTTTTTTTTCAAGAGTGTCTACTCCATCTAATTTGACTTTCTCTTACTGTTGCAATTTTCCTTTTTGATTTTTAAATGCATATGAATAAACATTAGATGATGTCAAATAGAAGACGACCTAGAAATTTTATTATACTTATGCGGTGTGATGATGGTTCATCGTGGTGCAAAAGGTTACTTCCAAGGTTTATTTCATAGGTTATGGACAGATGTTAAATTAATTATGAAATACTTAATAAAATGATGATTTAGACGATCATTTGAAATGTTTTTTTGATTTCATATTTTTTTTCCTGAATTTAAATTATTTTCTGCTCTACAAATAAAAAAATTTTCCTTCAATTTGGCTGGTCAATACAATAAATTTGACTTTTACCATAATATTTATTCAAAAATGACACTATATCGCTTTCATTTGAGCAATTTTGCTTTAATATTACCAAAAAATTACCCGAATTTTTATTTAAACAATTGCCACTATTTTGGTATAAAATTGTCTGAATTTTAATTAAACACTTGCAAGAATTTTGCTACAATATCTCATGTCTTTAAAACTTTATTGTTTCAATAACAATTGGCTACAATATTGCATCAATTGGTACCATTTTGCCTTCATTTCGGTAAATTTGGCTCAATTGCTACTATATTGTCTCAATTTTTTCTTTAAATTGACAAATATTGCTTCAAATTGCCACTATATTGTCTCAATTTTGGCTTTAAAATTGACAAATATTGCCTTAATTTTGTCACATATTGCCTCAATTGCCACTATATTGTTTTAATTTTGACTTTAAATTGCCGAATATTGCCTCAATTGACATTATATTGTCTTAAATAGAAAATTTCCCTATTTTGCTGAAATGTTGCCCCATTTTTCCACGATATTGCCTCAATTTTGCTACAAATTTGCCAGAATTGCCGTAATTTTGCCCTAGTTTTGCCACAAATTGTCCTATTTTGCCCAAATGTTGCCTCAATTTGCCATTAATCGACGAATTTTGCCACTATAAATTGCCTCAATTTTCTACAACATTATCCAAAATTTTGTGACCCATTTTTCCACGATATTGCCTCAATTTTGCTACAAATTTGCCAGAATTGCCGTAATTTTGCCCTAGTTTTGCCACAAATTGTCCTATTTTGCCCAAATGTTGCCTCAATTTGCCATTAATCGACGAATTTTGCCACTATAAATTGCCTCAATTTTCTACAACATTATCCAAAATTTTGTGACCCATTTTTCCACGATATTGCCTCAATTTTGCTACAAATTTGCCAGAATTGCCGTAATTTTGCCCTAGTTTTGCCACAAATTGTCCTATTTTGCCCAAATGTTGCCGCAATTTGCCATTAATCGACGAATTTTGCCACTATAAATTGCCTCAATTTTCTACAAACATTATCCAAAATTTTGTGATCCATTTTTCCACGATATTGCCTCAATTTTGTTACAAATTTGCCAGAATTGCCGTAATTTTGCCCTAGTTTTGTCACAATTGCCATAACAATTGTCCCATTATGAAAAACTGAAATCCAATACCATTAAAAAAAGAAAACCGATTCTTTTTATTGCACTAATTTAACAAAATTAAACAACAATAATTTATTCTGATTAAGAGATTAGAGAGCATTTTTTTTTTGTTCAAATTTAAATAATAAAATTAAAAAAAAAGTAAACAGGATTAAGAAATGACATTTTCCTATTTCTCTCTTTGTTTCCTAACGTGTTAAGGTCAACGGGTTTATTGTCGTTTGACGTCTGTTAAAGTCATGAAAGTATATATTAATAATCCGGATCTGAAGTGTATTACGCATTGATAAGCAAAAAAAAAAAGAAAAAAGAAAGAAAAAGAAAATAAATAAAGATTAATATTCCTTTTTACGAGACCCTATAACAACACATGTACACAAGATTAATCAGAATCTAATTTTAGAAATTGTTGAATTCAGGTGGTTGT
This sequence comes from Leptopilina syphax, assembly GCA_032872505.1. Classification (NCBI taxonomy): domain Eukaryota; kingdom Metazoa; phylum Arthropoda; class Insecta; order Hymenoptera; family Figitidae; genus Leptopilina; species Leptopilina syphax. The sequence continues at coordinate 34,468,614 of CM065471.1, read as the reverse complement.
TCCTCGAGGACCGAGACAAGCGAAAGGTTTACTATTGAGCTGTATCGAAGAACCAGACCCGTGCATTGTGTTTGAGCCGAAAGTTCTTTATAGATCAGCAGTGGAAAACGTTCCTCTTAATTTTTACAAAACACCCATTGGCAAAGCTGAAATCCTTAGAGAAGGTCAGCCTTTACAATATACAATGGTATTATTGTCCCAATTCTTTTTTTCTTTTCTTTTCCTTACTTTTTTATTATATTGTTTTTGTACAAAGAAGTCGTATATCTTTTCTTTACAGATTTCACTTTTATCACTGATTCGAATTTTACAGCATTTTAACACATTTCCTTGATCTCTTTACATACAATAGAAGGTCCCCCTCAACATTTTTCAATTTGGAATTTGATTTTATATATCTTTTTTTTAATGTGACTTTTAGAAAGTACAAAATAATTTTTACGAATACTTTTTTACTGAAATAATATTAGCAGCAGACTTAGCACTCGATAATTAGTTTTAAAAAAGTAGCAAAAAATAGCTTTCAAACTAAAAAAAAGTAGTAAAAAAGAAGCTATCGAAAAATTAAACTTGACGATAAACAAAACTCGTTTTAGTTTAGACACTTCACAAAACTGCCAAAAAGTCAATTTTATTTTACTGACATTTTCCTAATTTTCATCAAAAATAGTTACTTCTTTTTTATCCTGTTAATAAATTGAATAAAACGAATTTTATTATTCATAAAAGAATTTAAATATTTATAAAAATAATTTAATTCTTGCGAAAAATTTTATAAAAATTTTAAAATAATTGATTTCTTTCGACTAATTTTATGAAAATTCTAATTTAAATAATTGAATTCCTGAGAAATTTTTATTATTCATGAAAATAATTAAAATCTTACGAAGATTTATACAAAAAATTTTTTTAAATAATTAAATTCTGTTTAGAAATTTTATGAAAATAGTAGATATTGAAAATCATTGAATTATGAAAAGTTTATAAAAATAATTAAATTTTACAGAGAATTCTATTAAAATTTTTGACAATAATTGAATGTCTGTGTGGTATTTTATTTAATTTTTTTTAAAATAATTGAATTTCAAAAAGCATTTTATTATTTATAAAAGTAATTAAAGTCTTGCGAACGATTTTATTAGAATTTTTTAAAATAATTGAATTTCCAAGAAGAAATTTATTAATTTTAAAAATAATTGAATTCTTGTGATGAATATTGTTAGTTATGAAAATAATTGAATTTTTGCGAACGATTTTATTAGATTTTTTAAAAATAATTGAATTTTCAAGAAGAAAATTAAAAAAAATGTATTACTTTTAAAAATAATTGAATTCTTACAAAATATATGTTATTATTTATGAAAATAATTGAATTCTTGTGATGAATAGTTATTTATGAAAATAATTGAATTTTGCAAAGAATTTAATTAAAATGCCTCAAAATAATTGAATTTTTTGGGAATAATTTTGTTATTTATCGACATAATTAAATTCTTTCGAAGAATTATTTATGTAAATAATTGTATTCTTGGGAAGAATTTTATTAAAATCCAAAAGAATCTAATTAATTTATTTCAAAAAATTTTATTAAACTTCTATTTAAAATAATTTATTTCTTTCTAACAATTTTATTAAAATATTTGAAAATAATTGAATTCCTGTGAAAAATTCTAATATTTTTGTAAATAATTGAATTCTTCCAAAGAATTTTAAAACAATATTTTTTTAAATAATTCATTTTTTAAAGAATTGAAATTAAATTTTTAAGAATAATAATTACTGTTTTTGAGCATTTAAAGTATTAAAAATAATTGGAATCCTGCGATGAATTTTATTTTTTATGAAAATAATTGAATATTTGCAAAGAATTTTCTTAAAATTTTTAAAAATAATTGAATTCCTGAGAAGAATTTTATTATTTATGAAAATAATTGAATTATTGCGAAAAATTTTATTAAAATTTTAAAAAATAATTGAATTCTTGCTAATGATTTTATTAGAATTTTTTTAAATAATTGAATTTTCAAGAAGAAATTTATTACTTTTAAAAATAATTGAATTCTTGTGATGAATATTGTTATTTATGAAAATAATTGAATTTTGCAAAGAATTTAATTAAAATGCCTTGAAAATAATTGCATTTTTTTGGAATAATTTTGTTATTTATCTTTAATAATTGAATTCTTTGGAAGAATTATTTATGTAAATAATTGTATTCTTGGCAAGAATTTTATTAAAATCCAAAAAAATAATATTAACTTTTTTCAAAAAATTTAATTAATCTTCTTTTTAAAATAACTGATTTCTGTCGAACAATTTAATTAAAATATTTGAAAATAATTGAATTCCTGTGAAAAATTTTAATATTTTTGTAAATAATTGAATTCTTTCAAAGAATGAAAAAAAAAAGTTTTCTAAATAATTGATTTTTTCGAAGAATTGAAATTAAATTTTTAAGAAAAATTAAATTTTACTAGCGATTCCTGTAAAATTGTATCAATAATAATTGAAATCCTTCGATAAATTTTATTATTTATGAAAATAATTGAATATTTGCAAAGAATTTTCTTAAAATTTCAAAAATAATTGAATTCCTGAAATATACAATGTGACAGCATAATAATTTGTTTTATTGTCTTTTTGGATTTTAAAAATTCTACTGCAGGCAAGGATGTAACTTTAATTGGATGGGGTACTCAGGTGCATGTTTTACAAGAAGTTGCTGATATGGCTCAAGAAAAACTTGGAGTGTCCTGTGAAGTTATAGACCTTGTTTCCATTCTCCCCTGGGACATCAGTACAGTGTGTCAGGTAATCATTTTTCTCTCGAAATTTTTTGAATAGAAAACCATTCTGATTCTCCAATAACGCAGTTTATTAAATTCATTGTGAATTATAGTTTAAAACCAACACTTTTTGGAAGCGGAAAAATTTAAATATTATCCAGATAACAAAAAAGCTTGCAGTAAGCTTGCAGCAAGGTTAATGTTGAATATTACCAAGCTTGTTGCAAGTTTACAACGAAAAGTTGTTACAAGCTTGAAGTTATTATTTCTTGCAATTTTTGCAATTCTTTAAAAATATTTCTTAAATTAAACAAAAATTTATAGATATTTTTTTATTTTAATTTTTTTTTATTCAATTAAAAGAAAAATACTTGAAATAAATGTTAAATAAATTTTTATTTATTTAGGAGCTATTCAAATTTTTTTATTAAAAAAAAGTTTTTTAAAATCAACATAGAACAAGAAATAAGCAATAAAATTGTTGAAAAAATTAGGAGATATCTTTTTAATTGGATTCGGAAAAACGTTCTGATTTTAATAGACTTAAATAACGAGATTCTCCAACATTTATATCTTTCCTTCCTCAGTAATAAAATGTCTTGGAGAATTGCCCATTTCTATACCATACTCCGAAGATAACTCGTTCAATACTATTGAATACATAAGTAATTCAGTAGTTCAATTTTAAAACCTCTTAAAACCAATACAATATAAACCGTGGAAATTTAATTTACAGTTTCCAATCTAATTTTTTCTCATTGTCTCTTTTCAAAAATTTTTTTTTTTATTTTCATTCATAGAAAAAAATCTAGAATTAACTTTAGAAATTAAAAAATTAAATTAAAAGAGATTAAAATGTTAGTATATTTCATTTTTCAGGTCAAGATTCGGAACTATAAAAATTAGGTCGCATTAACAATTTTTGGTCACGTTTCACAGGTCAATAATAAAAAATAAAAAATTTTAAGGTCAATTCTCAGAGGTAGAGAAAAACTAAAAGTACAAATTTTTTATTTAAAGGACGAACCCTTTCACTCTAGAAAATATATTTAAAATATTCCCTTGTAGCAGCAAGATTTAGGTCAAAATTTTGAAGGTCAAAATTCAAAAGAAATAAAATGTATCAGTAAAATTATAGTTTAAAAAGTAAATAAAAAATTGTAAGATAAATTGCGCTTCCTAGGTCACAAAGAAGAGGGAACTTAAAAATTTAGGTCACTTTTCGCAGGTCAATAAAATTTGACCTAAAATTTAATGTCAATTCTCAACAAAATAAATTCAAAAATTTTTATTTTAAAAACGTTACTCCGTTTACTCTTTAAAATTTTAAAGATAAATTTAAAATTCCCTCTTGTAGCATCAAGATTTAGGTCGAAATTTTGAAGGTCAAAATTCAAAATAAATCAATTTTTACCAGTTAAATTATAGTTCAAAAAAGTAAATAAAATATTGTGCGATAAATTACGTTTTCTAGGTCACAAAGAGGAGGGAACATAAAAATTTAGGTCACTTTTTCAGAGGTCAATAAAATTTGACCTGAAATTTAATGTCAATTCTCAGAGTTAGAGACAAAATAAATTCAAAAATTTTTATTTTAAAAACGTTTACTACGTTTACTCTTTAAAATTTTAAAGTTAAATTTAAAATTTTCTCTTAAAGCATCAAGATTGAGGTCAAAATTGTCAGGTCAAAATTTACACGATAATTTATAGTTTGAAAAGTAAAAAAAATAATAAAATTTAAATTACGTCAAATATAGATTTTAGAAAATTTAAAATTTTATATTTTAAATCAAAAATATTAGGGAACCTAAAAATTTAAGTCAAACGTCACAGGTCAAACTGAAAAATTTTTTATTTAAAATGTAACCTTTTATTTACTTTATAAAATTTACTCTATAATTTACATTTAAATTTACTCTATAAAATTTTATGGTTACAAAACCTCCTTGTAGCATCAAGATTTAGGTCGAAATTTTGCAGAGTCAAAATTCTAAAGAAATTAAATTTACATGGAAACTTATAGTTTGAAAAATAAATAAAGAAATTCGAAGTAAAATTACGTTTCGTAGGTCAAAAAGAGAAGGGAATCTAAAAATTTAGGTCACGTTTCGCAGGGCAATAAAAACTTGACCTGAAATTTAAAGGTCAATTCTCAGAGTTAAAAAAAAAATAAAAAATAAATAAAAATAAATAAATTAATGACAAATAATAAAATAATAAATAAATAATTAAATAAATAAAATTTGACCTGGGATTCAAGGTCAATTCTCAGTTACAAAAAAATTTTAAAAATGTTATTTTAAATACGTTATAGCATAAAGATTTAGGTCGAAATTTCGATGAAAATTTATAGTTTGAAAAGTAAATAAAATATTAAAATTTAAATTACGTTTCCTAGGTCAAGAAGAGAAGGGAACTTGAAAATTTAGGTAAAACGTCAAAGGTCAAGAGAAAAATTTAACTTAAGAATAAATAAGTCAAGGTGTGGGTGGAACATCAAAATTTTAGTCAAAGGGAGCAATAAATAAATATTAATTATTAATTATTAAAATAAATATTAATTTACAGGTCTAAAAGTGATTCACCTGAAAAATATGAATCTAAAGATGTAATACCAAAATTTAGGTCAAAATTTAAAAGTCAAGAGACCTTAAAATTACAACTTAGCTCACGTTTTTCCTAAAATACCAAAAAATTTCTTTTTCTACTTATACCTTTTTTATTCATAAAAATATATTATTAATAAAATTACAAAAAAAAAAAATTATTTAAAAAAGAAATCCCGATAAAGAACAAAAAATAATTTGTTTTTACAGTCGGTGAGAAAAACTGGTCGCGTTATAATTTCTCATGAAGCGCCAATGACTCTGTGGTTTTGGAAGTGAAATCGCAGCATCGATTCAAGTAAGATTAAAAAAAAATATTGTTTAAAAAAACATTAATTATAAAATTAAATAATTTATTTAAACAAAATATAAAGCAGTGAAAAATGAAAATAGAAATTCTGCAAATAATTTAACACCTGGATAATTTTCCACCTTATTCAGGTCACCAAACAGAATGTTTATTTATATTAAATTTTTCATTTTAACAATAATTAATGCTCATATATTTTGATATGTAAAAAGTCATTTATGTTTCAAAAAGATTATTTTCAACCACATGAATATTTTAATAATTACCCAACCGCCAACTACTTTTAGTACTGATAATATTAATTATACAATTCTTGTTTTATCAGATTGTAAAGGAGGACAATTTCGTCATAAAATCAAAATTTATTAATAATAATTAATCGATACTCCAGTTATAAATAAAATAGAAAATTATCATTTTGACTAATAATTTTCTCTTTCATAAGTTGGAAAATATTTTATTATTTATGAAAATAATTGAATTCTTGTGATGAATATTGTTTTTATGAAAACAATTGAATTTTGCAAAGAAATTTATTAAAATCCAAAAGAATAATTAAATTATTTTTAAAAAAATTGAATTAAACGTGTATTTAAAATAATTGATTTCTGTCGAAACAATTTAATTAAAATATTTGAAAATAATTGAATTCCTGTGAAAAATTTTTTATATTTTTGTAAATAATTGAATTCTTACAGAGAATTAAATAACAACATTTTTTTAAATACCTAATTAATTTTTTGTAGAATTGAAATTAAATTTTTTAAGAATAATTACATTTTTTTGAGTAATTTTGTAAAATTGTATTAAAAATAATTAAAATCCTGACATGGATTCTTTTATTTATGAAAATAATATTGAACAGTTGCTAAGAAAGTTTATTAAAATTTTCAAAAATAATTGAATTCCTGAGAAGAATTTT